>LPNX010888675.1:13146-39523 GCA_001517045.1 Pseudotsuga menziesii | reverse complement strand
TTATAAACTATAAAACTAAATGTAATATCTAACTCTAACCTAGAAATACTCCATTTTTTTATATAAAAGAATAATTAAGATAATGTTTTAATAATTAGTGAGTTATTCACCGTAACCTAGGAAATATTTAATGTAAAAAAACAATAGAAATTAACATATCTCATTTACTCTAGTATAACCTAAAAGGCGTAATTCTAATAAAAAATAAAACTTTAAGATTAAGATCTACAACTTAATATTGTATTACTTTTTATAATAAAAATTAACGTGGATTTCATTAAATAGCACTACAATAATTGAAGAGGAGCATCTTTTTTAAGAATCTAAATGAGGTCAATTATGGTAAAAAACGTTTTTTTTAGCAATTCATCTCTTTTATTAATTTCACATTTCAAGTTAATTTTTTTTTTCCTATTATGATTTATAGTTAATGGTCAATTTTGAATGTACAAAAACTTATTGGAAATTGGAAATGAAAAGAAAATCATTTCTAAGCCATAAGTGAGTATCCCAAATGAATAGTGATTAAGACTAGTCACAATAGTAAGCGGGAGATATACCCCTCCAGGTGAAATGAACCATGAAAAACATGTTATCTTACCTATGTAATAGAAAACTCTCCTCTCCCTATATATTTCTTTCTGTGCTTATAGTTCCTATAATGTAATGAACTTGAGTTGGAATGCTGGTAGTGCCTATAATGGTTCAGTCTATCTATCCATGCCATAAGAAAGAGTAAGAGTCGGTGAGTAGGTAGAATGTAGTAAGGTAAGGAGCAGAAATAAAGAACCAAAATCAATACAAATTTAAATGGTTTACATCCAATGAATACATTACAGGTTCTTGTCCATGTGGCCTCCCTATTGTAGGATTTATCCTCATAAAAGTAAATACCTTCTATACCCTTAATTATATAAATATCCTAGAAATTGGAAATAAAATAGAAAAATCATTTCCAAGTCTCTCCAATATGGACATCTTATCCTAGCTAATTTGTCAAAACACTTCAAATTCTCCAACAAATATCAAGTATTTTAAACTTTTAATTTTCATTTTGTTTTGTTCTATTATGGTTTATGGTTTTTAGATGCACACAAAATAATTGTAAATCAGAAATAAAAAGAAAAGAGTTGCCACCACCTAAATGTTTTAGGAGCATCAACTATTTATTCAACCTTCTGGAGCCCACAATAGATGACTATAATACACACTTGATTATTGTGTGGAAACCTATAATTCACATCTCTATGGCCCTCAAACGATTCACATTGGAAACTGTTGGGGCATCTTCTTCCATTCATGTCATGGAGCAAGATCTCATACAAATATGGAGACAAACGCACGGATACAACATTATCATTGTTTTAGCTAATGCAAGTCCATACATATATAAAGAAGTGTCTACTCTCTCGGTCCCTGGAGCATATAGTTTATTGAACATAGATAAGGGAAAACTCTGTTGGGTCGGTGAAAAAGTTGGTCATTAGGTCGCTGATAAAATAAGGCATTGGAATTTGGAAGGACCTTTGAATGGAGGACTGATTGCACTTGATGGAGGCTCTATTGGTCAAGTGCGATTGGGCCTACCGAAAAGAAAAACACCACAATGTAACACCTAATGCTTTTAGGTAGAAACCATTTTTATCAACCCTAAATTAAGCAGGTATGAATCATGTCCTCCCCAAATGATCAATTCAAAGTGATCAAACAAAAGCCTCAATTTTAGGTCAATTATGGATAGTCCCTCCAATGTATATAGAGTTTATCACCCAGTTCGAAGTAATCAAACAAAAGCCCCAATTTTAGGTGGATTATGGATAGTCCCTCCAATCTATATCAATTTTATCAGCCCTATCGAAAAGGTTAAGTATTTATTAGTCCACTACAAGGAAGAACTTGAAATTATCCAACAAATATCACTACAAGTTGGGTGTCTAGTGTCTACCAAAGTCAACAAGGAAGGCAAATCATAAACACACGTTTGGGAGGTTTACGATAGTGAGCCTGTTAAAACCATGTTCTTTTCTAGTTCACTGCACTTTGAGTCCCTCATTCATGAACGTCCGCTGAGGATTCCCTTGTTTAGATATATTGGTAGACAATTTTTTCTTCTTGTTTCCATTATTAGAAGGCTCACAGGAAAACAGAGGGGTCGGAGTCTACAACATTTACAGTGTCGGTTGTTAAATATTTTATCCTTTCAACCTTTGGATTTCATTAAGGAAATTGGAATAATTCAAACATTTGTATTCAATTATTTTTCTTTCTTTCAACCTAATGTTTACAATTCACAGCAAATAAAGAGAATTGACATATTTGGAACTCAAATACTAGTCTCTTTCTGCTTGCTCCTCTTCCCAAATGAAGTTGTGATCCTAGCCTATGAAAAGCATACCTTATTTTGGTTCTGATTTCACTTATATACCGGGTTTTCACATGATGGCTGAAAGAGCCTCCTTCTCATCTTTGGAGACTGGAAAATCCATTCCCATCCACATGGGAGATGACTTCACCATCATATCCAAAGGACAAGGTACTTTTGATCTTGAGCATGGCTATTTTTCAAATGTTCTGTACGTACCATATCTGGCTTCAAACCTCCTTAGTGTTTATCAAATGACACATACAAGAGTGCCCAAGAGATTCTCCTTCAGCCCGGATGATGTAGAGATTACAGAACTTGCATTCGGGAAACTTGTTGCAAAAGGCCTTGCAAACCATCATGCAAAATCCTATGAGTTCTCCCATTTTGTGGTGGATGCAAAGCCCACCGCATTGCTGACTCATGGAAATGAAGTTAGTAGACTGTGGCATGAGAGGTTCGACCATTTGAACTTTAAATACTTGCAGTAATTACAGAATAATTCTATGGTTGAAGGCCTCCAAGTCATCAAATCCACCACTGGAATTTGCAAGGGCTGTGTTGTTGGAAAGCACCCTGAGCATAAGTTCGATCGAGGGAAGGCAAGACAAGCATCATGCATATTGGGACTGATACATTCTAATATCAGCAGTCCCATGCCTATCACATCCATGAATGGATCAAGGTATGTTCTAACTTTCATTTATGATTTTTCCAGGTACACATGGGTCTTCTTTATCAAAAAGAAGTTTGAAGTCTGTGAAAAATTCACTGAATTGAAGGCCTTGCTTGAGAATGCGTCTAGCCAAAAGATCAAGATCTTGAGATCTGATAATGGTGGGGAGTATGTCAGTAATGAGTTACTGCATATATGTTCCCAAAGTGGTATTCAGGTCCATCATTTAGTTCCCTACACTCCCCAGCAGAACGGTGTAGCGGAGAGGAAGAATCGGTCTCTCAAGGAGATAACCACCTGCATGTTGGAATCAAAGAAGTTGGCTGCAAATTTGTGGGATGAATCCATGCATGCTACAGAATATATTCATAATATATTTCTAAACTCATCCATGAAAGGGAATACCCCTTTCGAAGCATACTTCGGACATAAGCCGGATGTGTCGAATCTGCGGGTGTTTGGGTCCACTGCATGGGCCTAAATTCCACTTGATAAAATGAGGGCTTTGTAACCGCAAAGAATACAATGTATATTTATTGGGTATCTTGATGAATCAAAATCTTTCAGGCTACTGTATATCAAAACAAAATATATCATCATCTAAAGGACTGTCAAGTTCGATGAGCCTCTTCAGGAGGTGGAACTAGTGAAGGAGAAAACTGCTGAATTTCCTTCCTATTCTAGTAAATATTTGGATGATGAAATTGGGGATGATGACCTTGATTTGGATTCTCTAATTTATGATAACATTGTATAGAAAAAATCATATGCTGAATCAGAACCTAAAGTACAAAATCATCTCCCAACATGGGCCCGACAGACACTCTCCTCCGCAGGAGATAACAGGAGGTTAAGGTTTACTGTTGTCTTCTCTTTTTTTATAATAAGGCTTATATTGTTTGTGAGCCTCCTTTTCTTTTTCTAAATCAATCACCCGATTTGATAACTTCTACATCATCTTTACCATCCCATCTAACTCATGTGATCGTTCATCCTTAGGTTTAGTTAATAATAATGTCTTTTTGTTTCCATAAGTTCTTTCATCTGACCACGTAGGATAGTGATCTATACTCTCCAATTTTTCCTCTACCTTCTCAGCTTCTTCATAGGTTTCTACCAATGTGGGTCTAACCAATCTCTTGGCAAACATGTCTAGATCTGTATTGAGAGATGAGGTATAGTACTCAATCGAGGCATGCTCAGATGGTTTTTCAGCTGCACTGAAGTTGTTTAAGTAAGCAACAAATCTTTAAGTGAAGTTATGTACTTTTTCTTTCTTTTCCTGCTATAGAGAAATTAACCCTTTCATTAAAGATGCATGAGTTTTCTGGATTCCGTATTTGATTCTGAACAGTCTCAAAAATATTCCAATTCGTGATCGAATTTGCGGGTAAGGCAAAATACCATGAAGCTTCTTTTCCTTTCATGGTATGAGGAAACAATCTACAAACTACATCTTCATGTTCTGCTGCTCGTAGCCCTTCTAAATCCAAATAGAAACTCTGCAAATGATCATCTACAAGAATTCCTTCACTTGGTTCAAACTTGGGTAACATATTGTCAAAACTCTGAGGAAAATCATGCAATGGAGGTGTCAGGTTTAAAGGAGATCTAGCTCTCTAAGCAGGTTGTGGAAGTGGCTGATTTGCATTCGCATTGGCCATGATTCTGAGTGGAGTATGCGATGGGGATTGAACAGGTGTCTGAAAAGGTGAACAGTGAGGGGAATTTGGCCCTAATTGATTTAGAGGTTGGTCAACTTCTTGTAAGGTTGTTTCTACCAATTATTCAAGATCTTCTACCAACACTGAGTCTTCCAATTGAGGGTGGTCCTTCTTCTGATACTCTCTTCTAGGTAGGACAGAGACAATAGGTAATCCTCCAATATTTTTCTCATATGCACTGGTAATTCTCCTTAAATCATCAACCACTTCATTATCAACAGGATAAAGGTACCCCTTTCCTTTTTCTTCAGGAGTGGATTTGTGAGGCAAACTAGTTTTAGAACTGTCACCGGTGGAGTAATTTTGAGAAAGCGGGCTTCCTCGGCCAACCATGCACTAGTGGCTCTCCTTCTAGCACCAAAACTATTGAGGCCTGGAAAATCATAGGTAACAATAGTAGGGATTCTCTCCAATAAAAGTTCCCAAATAGCTCGTTATTGTTTGGTATGGGGAATCCATTCGGTTTACGATTCGGCCACTATAGATTAAGTAACTATTAAAATTTTTTACCGGTTATGGCCTGGTCCACCATTTAGGTGTATTTTTAGTTTTTTATCTTTATGTATGATGTGAAACTACCTAACTAAATGCAGGTGATAGAGATAACGAGGAGGGTCACAACGTGATGCACAGGTTCTTACCTCAAGTCTTACCTCTCTCGATTCTAAATCACAAATAAAGCAAAACTAACTAAGACTAATTAATCTATCCCTAGGGAGCAATACTGTAGTTAATGGTCAGTAATATATTGTATAACATGTATTAAGAAAATTACAGATAGTTGTTAACATTTTAGAACACATGATACCAATAGACAGATGAACAAAGAGATAGCTCATTGTTAATTAAAACATTCATTACTCAACTATGATTGTGGAAATTTCACAGAAATAAGCCAGAGCACATTCACAACATGAAAGAATTCATAAGTTAGAACGGTCTCACAGTTCATGGAAACAAGCTGAAACAGAAACAGTTCACATCCAACCAGCCCATGGCAAACATTTGAAACTCCATAGTGCTTTCTCTAGCCGAAATGTATAACTCTTTATTATAATATGAATTAGTTATCCTTAAAATAATGTTGCCCAAAGATGGTCTGAAAAAAGGTCCTTTACTACCTAAAACTTGCCTATATTTATACAAAAAGAAAAAACTCTTGGGCTGACCCTTGCTGCCTTTTGGGCTTCCAACCTTTCCTTTACAAAAAATTGTCTTGTAGCTTGTGCATAAAAATAAATATAATATATTACATTATTTATCAATATTTCAAAATATCCTACTAGAAGGGCCCAGCTTGTTCATTCATGAACTTTCTCCATATATTTGCCTCTGCTGCTATATTCTCAAAACCAGAAGGTTCGAGAAATCTGATAGTCATTTCGTGCTGAGCAGCCGGGGTTTTTGTACCCGCTATCCTAGCAGGAATCAAGCGTAGTTGGTCTTCTAGCAAGTGAATGCTCACAGCTGCATGTGCTACTTTAGTCTTTAGTATCTTTCCATCCAACTCCTTAACTCGCTGGATGGCTTATTCATCTTCGTTGCGTTTGTCCTGGAAATGTTTCAAAAACATTTCATGTTATGGTAGTGCTTCCAATATCTTCACAGTGGAGGTATAACACCGATTATAGGTCAGGAGCACTCTCCTACAAAATTCAGCACAGGCACCCTGTGTTCTCTTCACTGCCTTCTTTAATTCTTCTGTTGCGTTACTAGCAAACTTAATCAGCTCATACTCTTTCTTTATTGTCTCCTGATATTTGACAAGTATATTTGCGGGATGTTATTTGTTTGCTTATACCCAATCCATCCTTCCCCACAGAGTCTCCAAAATATCTTGGGTTCTATCCAAAAAATATGAGGCTGTACTTACAATCTCTTCTAATATAATGTCTATTTGCTGGACTTTAAGTCTTTCTTCTGCTATCTGTAGCTGTATTTGATGAATCTTCCTTCTAATCCTTCAGAGCGTGCTTCTTTAAAGGTTCAATATCAACCTTTTGCTCCATAGATGATTTCAATGAAGTTGCAAGTGAACTCTTTTCTTCCTCCAAGGCTACTATTTGAGTCTCATATAGCTTAGCCTTCCCTTCTGCGGTGATCTTCTACTCTTCTAGCTCTGTTACTTTACTTTCTAATTTGCTCTTTTCTTTTTTTAGTTCTTCAACTGATAACTGAAGATGATTTTTATCCACCTCCAAATTCTGATATTTCAGCTGTAGTTTTCCCAACTCTGCTGAGATAGCCTAAGAATTCCTCTCCATATTTTTTGCAGATACTACCAGAGCATCTTTATCTGTCTGCAAGGTTTGACATTCTTCCTTTGAAACTTTGACCTCACCAATCATGTCCTCATACATTCTCTTTAGATTTTGGCTTTCACCCCTTTCCTTCTTTAAAGTTTCTTTCAAATGGGATACCCTTTTCTGAGAGTGCTCGAGGTTAGTCATGATCCTATCCACATTGTCTTCAGTAGCTAGGGTTAGAGATACCCCATCCCTCGCTAGTAATTGTGGATCATGTGTACCGGGAACTACTATTTTGTCAGTTACCAGCATTCCTGGTTTACACCCAGTGTCCACCTTCTTTTCAGTTCTCTCGACAATTCTCTTTTTCTCTTAATCCAGTCCAAAAAATGAACCCAAACCTTCTGCTACTGTACCGCTAGAAGGAAAAATAGGCTCTAATGGGTTGCTATCGGTCTGATCCTGTTCTTGGTATGTAGGGTCTTGTCCTTCTAGTATCCCTATTCTTGAGCTTTCAGGTGCCTTTTATGTTTGATGTTTCTCTTTTCGAACACCTTCTAATTTGAACCCTTCATTGTTTACCTGCTTTTTCCGAATTTCATCTTCTTCTTGTTTTTTCCTTTCTTCTTCAACCTTCTTGGTTGATTCCTCAATTGCTCGCTTCTTTTCTTCCTCTTCTGTCCTCAGCCAATTCTCTGCTTGCATATAAACCATCCTCTTTTAGATAATAACTTCCATATTCTTGCATGACCTTGAAACCTTTTGCGGACATGCAATTGAATTCTTCCAAGAAAATCAAATTGTATAAATGCATGATGAAATGCTCACATATCTCCATATACAGGAGCTCGATCCTTATCCCAATGGCATTTTATTGCAGGGAAAGACTGAGTGGATAGAATGCAGTATAGCAAAATAGAGCTCATGTAGAATTTAGACTTCTTTTGGGATACTCCTCCCAATGCTGTGCTGATGCAGGCTGACAGGCTATTTGACACTATGCTTTCCCAATTAAAAATGGTCCCCTGTGTAGCAACATAATAAATAACAGGTATCCAACCAAACTTAAAAATTTTCCTATTGGCTCTCCCGAAGATTCTGTTCAGCATTAAAATGATGAATCTATATGGGGCACAGATAGTTGATGTCTCATATTCCCCAGAAGGTTTGGTCCTAAAGTTTTTGCTCGGGATCTTCATTTTCTTCACCGTCTCTACCAGGTCCAGACCTAACTCCTTTAGCCAACCTTTAGTTAGATAAGTCTGTGGTGATGGTAAATGATATGCCTATGACACATAAGCAGGGTTGTATGCAACATAGCTTTGTTTCTCAATATTTGCTAGGATCATCCTTGTTACATATTCCCTGGGAAGAATCCAACCTATCACTTTCGAGCATGGAAAAATATCAGGCCTGGTAGCCACTTTCATCAGGGCCGATCTCTCAATATTCATATATATGTTCATGTCTTCAAAACCAGCATCAGGGACACTTTGGCTTGAAATAATTCTATGCACTTCTCCCCACTTGTATTCTAGTTCAACCCCAGTAGTAGCTTTAGTATATTCATAAATGAATTCTACCTTAGTTATCACTTCTACTTCAGGATCTTCCTCAGCCACTTCAGCTTTCTTCTTCTGTTTCCTTGGCATATTGTTGTACTGGAAATCAACCTGTAACAGTCATGAAACATGGTTTCAGTCTAACTATCTCTAGTAAATCGTATAATAATAGACAAGAAAAAAATATAATCATTACCCCTTCTTCGATATGCATGTTGGAAATTTATGTTAATACACAGTCCTCAGAATAAGATATTATAACAAAGGAAACCCTGCAAAATTTATGCCCTCTAAATCTACTCAAAACTTCAACTACCTCAAAACCCTAATCTGGAAATTTTTCTTTAGCTTATACAAACACTTTGATTTGAAGCAAACTCATCCCATCGCAAGCATATACAAGAATCCCAAAAACCCCTATCAGATTCATCCAACTTCCTAAACTGACGCGAAAACTCATCTCCAAAAACCATAGTCAGTTGCACGACCCTCCTGAATCCCATGGGAAACTAGTGTTGCAGGGAACAAAACTTTCTAACCTCAGGCTGAACATAAAACAACCAAGAATATCATGGTGCAAATGACTAAATGCATCTCTGCACCATGCCCTAAATCTTCGCACAATTTTCATAGGTGCCCTCGTGGCGGACAGCCTAAAAACCACCGACCAGACAAAACGCTCATAGCAAACAAGCATAGATAAAATCACTGCAAGAAAATAAGAAAACCTAACCCTACCGTGAACTTCACCCCATCCACCTGGTAGTTAAAATTAACAAAAATCAATCCAAAGAAACAAAGTTATGGACAAAAGCTACCTGGCAATGGCGATGCGAGCAACCTAGATGAGAAAAAACCTTCCATAGGTACAGAGTAGGATGAATCAAATCTTAACAGCTGCGCACACACAAGAGGACGTACGGCTTCAACGGTGAAAGTATGACAAGTAATAATCGAAATGGTGTTATAAGGACTTGACCGGGCGGAGAACCATCGGCTGGAAAATATTTTAACATCATAGGGAGGACAACTCCAAAAGAAAAACATAGCATCGGCTGCCGATCACTCTATCCACCTGGTGATTACTTGGGAAAGAAAAATCAGACATCGGATGCACTAAAGTCCAAGCTTCAGATCAACTCACTATTAGTCTTCTGCAACATCGACATCAGACTGCTCTACCAACTCGGGAAGCATATAGGAAAATAACATTGGACCCCGGCAAGACTAAACTCTTCATAATTGGCTCAAGAAACGTGAGCTTTCAGATCAGCTCAAAACTAATCCTCCGCAACGTCGGGCAGGCAACAGGCTAAAATCTCCGGTTCGCTCCAGTAAACAAAGCCAATAGTGAGATTGCTCACAATATCGGTTCTCGAAAAAGTATAGACGAAGACCCATCCGGTTCATCGGATATGCATGACACTAAGAAGCTGAAGCCTCAGAAAACCAAATCTGGGAGGAAAAAGAAAACTTACTCTGATGTAGCGACGAAAATCTCGGAAGGATTATAATAAACCAATCGAAAAGCTAGTTGACTGTAATTCCGCAATGTCGGAAAACTAGTCAACTAAGCATTCGATATCGGAAGGATAGTGGACTAATCATCCGATACAGACATGCAAAAAGACTAATTTTTTTGGAAAAAAACTGAGCCCCGATCAAATCTTGGCAAAAATAAAATGTTCCTAGGCCAGTTTGAAACTCAAACAAACAAAGGGGGGACCATAAAAATAAAATTTTATAGGGGAATAATTGTAACTGCAACAAGTGCATGTCATAATCTCCTATCTAGGTAGTCATTCTCATTTCACGACCAGTCTTTAATCTTTTCCCAATATGATTAACCCTTATTTCTGGTAATACCTCTTCTTGAGGCTCTTCTATTAGAGCTATCATTTCTGCTACAAAATATTTATCTTGTATTAGTGCTAAACAACTCTTAAAGAATTCTTTCAGTTTACTAACCTTTTCTACAAGTTCCTTTCGAAACAACTGATCGAATCTCTCAAGCATTTCCAGGATTGGTCCTTTAGGCGATATAGATGTAGAGGTCGATGCTTTATCTATGTCGAGAAATTCTTGGCTTGCATCCAAGAATATTTCCTTTTTTTGGACATTGAATGGTACTTTCTTTTGTGATGTTGGTCGCACTCTTGGTTGTCCATATGGTTCTTCTCGGTCTGCTTCAGTTGCGACACCTCCTCTTGTCATACAACAATATTTGGCTCCCTCCAATCAACATAGATATTTTGGATATTTGAAATGGGGTTATTCTGAGGTGGGTTCGGATTTCCCACGTTCCTAGCCTTTCACTTAGCAATCAATTAAAAGCATTCCTTGACAGTATGATAAAATATTTGCATTCTGAACATGTCGTAGTAGGATTCATGCAATCCCTAGAAATATTTCTAGGATGGACATAATTATATTATATAACTTGGCCTCTTCCATGATCAAATCCTCCTCCTCATAATCAAACTGTAAAGATTACACCCCCCATGGGCGGAGGGTCATTGTTGTTGCGGTTACTGGTTCTGTGGATATTGAGCCTGAGCTCACTCAACATGCATATGTTCATCATTCTTAATTAAATAAGTGTCAACAGTTTTCTCCTGCAGTAGTTGATATGCTTTGCATTCTTTCTCATCGTGGCCCACTGATATACATAACTTACATTATAGCCTAGCTGGCGCACTTCAATTCTCTATAAGTATAATCATTCTTTCTATCGGTTCCCTCTAGTCTGGAATAATCTACACCAAGGAATCCCTTGTGTGATCATCGGATTTAGTGCTCCTAATGTGACATAATTAATAAATGTCAAACAATTGTATTTATGATGCACTTCGGTTCTACATCTGGTACACCAGAGTTCTTCTTCTACTTCCTTCCCTTTCTTAATATTCTGAATTTGCAAGGTAAGTTTGGCAAGTTGCAACTAGATCTGCTTCATCCTTTCATAAATTTCTCTGATCGATGAGGCTTCTAACTTCATAGACAATTCTAGAGCCTTTCTATGATATACAATCTTCTGCTACATCAAAGGAATACATGTGTGTGGTAACATAGCTACAATAAACCACTCTTTTTGTTGGATGTCCGACATTTGAAAACTTACTTTGGCCATCAGCGTTTTGAATCGTTGGTCGAAGTCCCAAATAGACTCTATGGGAAACTGCTTAACTTCTTTGATTTTTGTAATGCACTATGACTCATATTTCGGCTTCCTGAACTCATCTATCAATCCTTCCCAAATTTTATCTAATGTCTTTTGCGGGATTCCTACTGGAACCACAAAGAATTTTATGTACCAATCCAACACATGACCTCTAAGGATTGTGATCATTTAAGCTTTCTTAATGGCTTCATATTGGACCTATCACACAGCCCATACGGCTTAGCATAGAAACCAATGTTGACCACGGCCTTCTAACACATTTCCATTAAACATTGGCGAATTTAGATCGTTCCCGACCATTCTATTTATTCTTGGTATTGTCGAATTAAATGTTTGGCTAGTGGGAGTTCCTTGTCTATTATTCTGAGTGACAAATCCTTTGGGTGATGAGTTTCTAGATCTTACCTTTGGAGATGTACATGAGGTCATAGGTATGTCATAATATTGATATGGATCTAGTGCTTCATCTTCATCTTATTTTTCAGATATAATCTAGTACTATTATTCCTCATCACAAGATCCTTCATTAAAGTGCGGCGCCAATTTGTAGTCCTCTTCTTTGGTCGCAGTGCAACTTCCTCTTCTTGTCGTGGTCGTTCTTCTCTTTCCCGACAAAAATCTTCTTCCACTCCTCAAGAATCCACTTTCTAGCTTAGCCTCGTTGTCACCAAAAAACATCTCAGCTTACTCTGAGCCATTTTACTCAAGCTTCTCTTGCGACATATCCCAGGTATCCATGCACAAATATTTATCCATTGTACTCTATTCTCAGGATCCCTTTCTCACATACCAACATATTGATCCAATATTTTAAATATTTTAGGTAGTGACCTTTAAGTCCTTGGAAAAATTCTCTTGCAGTCTCACTGTACGATTTTATTGTGTCAACTGCAATTTTTGTGATATATCCTCCCAAAATACTATCAACCCAAAAGTCAACAACCTTGGATATAGGATTAAAAGTTCTTTTCAACCGGTGGATTAGATGACGAGTTCTTGGATTAGATGATGACCGTTGGAAAAATCATACCAGTTGTTTGAAAGTATCGTGTCGAGTTTTAAGACACAATTATAGGAAAAAAAGGAGGAACGGGCAAAAGAGACCTCTGTATTACCGAGAAATCAGTATACAACATTCTTAGTAGCCCATAACGTACTCAAAGAACATATGGAAGAATCCACTGTCACAGAGGAAGTTATAGGAAATTGGTTCACATATTACGGGCAAGTGTTTCAACATGTACGGGATATGTGTGTGCTCATCAAATCACTGGATGACCGACGAGGGAACATAGAATCCATGGAGAAGGAAATTCAGGACCAACTTGTATTAGAGATGGAAAAACTAGCCAAATTAGAGAAGCAAGAACACCATTGGATCAATCAAGCCTACCCCGACCTAAACATCCTCGACAATATTCGTCCGCACATGAAACGACTACTTGACACTGTTGATGGAAAAGCACAACTCCTAGGGGCTGACATGAGCAATATTGTTGACTTAAACATACATCAGAAAATAGTGAACTTGTCAAGTCTCATAGTTCTAACAATCGACATTCAGAAGGAAATTCACACTTAATAGGATTTCCAGCACCAGCTAGCAATTACTGTAGAAGCAATTGTGGAAGTTTGCATACAAAAGAAACCATCAATCAAACAAGACATCCCATAACGAAACATTCTAGAAACTACTTAAGACATAATATTTTGCCTCCTCCTTGTTTCTTCGGGACGAAGAAATATTTTTTTGCCGGGGGAGATGCTAGAGGAGCTAGTCGGCTTATCCGACTAGACTCGTTATTAAACTAATTGTAGATTATGTCGACCTCATAGGTCGTATCGGTTGGTTGAACCGACAGGTAGTTACTATAACTATTTTGTAAACAAATGTATATGCTGTTGAGCTAGATAGATATTCGGTTCGGTTTATTGTATGAACCCATGTGTATTGAGTAATATAATCTGTTATTTTGTCTACCAATCTTGTCTCTTGTAACTGATATGTTTATATGATTCTTTATGTGTATTACTAGTAACCTTGCAATCTAATTGATTACAACATGAATCCACTATGTCAGTTCTCCTCCTTGAAAAAATTTCCTCTGGGTTGCTAGCTTTGAAAACCACTCATGCAATACAATAGGAAATTGGCTAAATAAAATATCATGAATATTTGTGTAAAGGTGTCATTCCAACCACTTTGTCAGATTCAGCTGTGATCCTTCACTTTCTTCTTATGCAAACTCTAGTGCTTTAAAATGAACCTAGTCTTGAATTTCCAGCTTCATCGAGTGCCAAAACATACCCCCACTAGAATTATTCATGGTCCTGACAACGAACTCATTTGTTGACGTAATTTTGGTCGGCCCAGGTTCATATCCCTTGCTTGTCAACAAAACGCAAGATATCATCCCGCCAAAGAAGGATTCCATCGGTAACACACACAGTTGAAGTCTCACCCGAGATATCTTATGGGAAATTCTAGAACCATGTTTCTACAGTTATGTGGGGAATTTCACTCTTGCAGTACTTATCAAATCACTCGACTAAATCTTGGAATTATGCTTTGTGTTTTCACTCATTCATTCAAGATAACTATCTACTGATCCATCAACACATATTGCAGTATTTAACATAAATCATTATCACATATTCAATCTATTTGATGTGCCACGAACACACACACACACACACACACACACACACACATATATATATATATATATATATGAATTTATCCATAACAGAGTTTGTGCGAGATATTCATATCAACTCATTCATGACAAACATGCATTCTACATAAACATAACTATCAAATATATACATAGACAAGATATAACATGTAAACCCATCTCGGAAAAACCAAAAAGGTGCTCTTCATCTAGAATGAGAAATAGGTTAGCACCTTTGGTCTACGCACTCAGCTTGCATACTTTTATTTAGATATTCTTTACAATTCATACATTCTTCTCTCATCTCATTCTCTCTTGTTTTTGTCTCTCTCTTTATATATGCATTTCTTCTCTTCTCTAAATCGTCGATTCGCACACAACCTAGATCAAGCATATTCCTATCTTCGACTGGTCAACTCGGGCATAACTTGGGTTTAATTTTTTATAAGCCTTTTTGCTTTTACAATTCTTGATCCAACCGTCAAATGACTCAAAACTATCAGTTGACAAGATGTCTTTCTATTTCAATACATTGAGTTACATCTAAAAATAGGCACTATCGACCCAAAATACAACGATAGTTTATTACTAAAGCAAGCTTTTAGTCGAACTGAAGCTTTCCAAAATCAATCAAACTTCTACTGTTCGACTTTATTTATTCCTTTTCTATCGTGACTCCTTTCGTCGCGACTTATTTCATTGTGTCTTCTTTCATCGTGGATTTTTTCGTTGCAGCTTCTTTCTGTTGCATCTTCTTTTCGTCGCAAGACCATAATATTCATCTTTTCGAACATAATTTTGTCTAGCTTTTCTTAGGGACACCAAATCTTTGTTGATGGAAACTTCCCTCCACCAGGTGGTCATGTTTTCCTATAATTTGGATGATTTAACAAAAAATTATCAAATATGAAATGTCTCTTTTCAGGTGGTTCCCCCAAACCTATAATGAGGCAAACTGGCCAATGATTAAATCCAAAGTAGGGAAGAATGGAATCATCCATGGTTTTTTCTTGATGCATGGTGGATTATGATACGAGGAAATGGATTAATCAAGAGGCTATCTAATGGGACCCTCCTCTTTTTTTTTCGAAGTGTGTAGATAGTTCATTATCTAACTGTCCACTATATTGAGTTCATGGATGAGCCATTTGAAATAATATATGTATACATCAAGTCTTCAAATACCCCCTATTTTTTGTATAGGGAGGTGATGATGTTAAAATATCCTTCTATTACCAATTGATAATTCTCAGTGATGGTTTGCAATGCTTGTAGAGTGTTAAGAAAGGATTTTTTTCCTATAGTTCTTGTGGACCATAGACATTTGTTACATATCCTATGGCTATTGTCCATATAGGGTGAATTTTGTTGAAACGGTATTTGGGGTTGAGGAGAGCTTTGTTAATTAAGTTTATCTTGGATCCCAAATAATGGCTAATCTGTTATCCATACCCTTCTTATCCACTTCCATGGAATGCAAATTTTTCCATATGTGCTAAGTTATTATGTCTAGGATACCTCCTAAGCATTCAGACTCTTGGATCATGATTAAAGTTGTTTTTCTTCAAAGATCGTGTTTCTTAGATTCCACTACTTACTTTTTCGTTAAAGTCCTTGATAACTCAAGTGATGATATTCATTATAAATTATAAGAATGGGTAGAACTTATCCGTAATGGGCACTTATTGACCAGAGTTTACTAGTTTCACTCCTAAATATTTTAGGAGATTTTTTTTGGACTTTGAACTCTTTTCTATTCATCTCTCATGGGTTTTAATGGATATTGGGGGGTTATGCTTTTGAAACCTAGAGAGAGGTTTATATCTTCCTTGGTTTAAAAAGGATGTTTCTTGGATCGACCCATGTGCAAGGTGTATTTGAGTAACTATATTTTCTTTGCTCGAATGGACTACATTTCCTATCATTCACAGTCATCTACTATTCCTTGGATATCTATTTTTTTCAATTCCATTTCTTCACCATATTCGAACTCCATGAGTTTCTCTTCCTTTATTATTTTTCTTGACTTCTTTGCTAGTTGATATTTGAAATATAGTCTTGTTCTTTTAATTAACCTTTATGAATTTTGGGTATTTAGCTTCCAAGGATGTATTGGCCAATTTCTGGATGTTAGAGGATTCTAGAGCTGCCTCTAGGAAATCATATCGACCCTTCTAATCCATTAGAGTTTTTAACTTGTTATTGGTTGTGAGGTTATTCTAATGTGCTATGCAAGGTTTTTTTCTCACCTACCTTTTCCTTGAAGTAACCTTCGTGAAGGATTCTGTCTTTAGTTTCTCAATGGCCCATGGGAATATCGTGTCCTTATTGAGTGGGAAATTTCTAAATAAGTGACCATGTTTGTGGAAATTATGGAAACATAACAAGAAATGTTCATATTCAATGGTTTCCATCCAATCGTTGTCCTTGTAATTGAGACATATTGACTTTGGGAGGGGTTGTGCCACATTAAGGTAGACATAGATTATAACATGGGAGGTGTATCTCCCATGCCTAGTGATTTTCAATGTTTTTACAAAGGTTCCTAAGGTGTTACCTACCCCCTCAAATTTTTCATCATTATAATATTTCTATGGAAAGAAATGCATCCATATTCAGATCGGTTCAATAGAGAAATCATCTATGTCTATGATAAATTTTTCCTTCCAATGTCAAAGAAATAGACTGATCAAAGTGAAAAAGTATAGGCCACCCTAAAATACATGCTCTTTATATTTCATATTAGAGAATATTGTCATGAAGAAGCCCTTTTCCCTAAGTTTCATGTCAATTTTCCCTTTCAACTTCCATCTTGTGTCTATACATATAATCAAATATTTCTTCGATGGAAAGTGGCCCATAAATTTCTTGATTAGGGTGTGATATTATATAAACTAAATGTATGCACTAACTTTTGGTGAATTTAGATTGTACCTAGGCATTTTAGATGGTTTTAGGGATGTATTTATTAGTGGTTGGAGCTATTGGTTTCAATTGTTGTGGATCCAATTCTATTCTTGGTGTTTCGTGGGCGAGGGGTATTTTAAGATTCATCATGCACCTCTATGTCCATATTTGCGTGCCTCCTATGATTCCTAACCTTTTCCTTTATCATATTAGTGTATGTTGGGTTTCAAATAACAGGAAATAATTTCTTTATAATAGGGAGCATCTCTCCCTCCTCCCATCACTGCCATGAAAGCTAGGGTTTTATTTCAGTAGGGATACAAAAAATCTATTTCTCAAAGTCCGTCCCACATAGTTCCTCATATTGTATATCCAAAAGATTGTTTAAACCTACTTGAACATGATATACACTTTGATGACTTTGAAAAAACACATGATGACTCTATGATGACTTTGAAAAAGTGTATCATGACTTTGAAAAAGACATGATATACACTTTGATGAATTTGAAAAAAGACACGATGACTCTCGAAAATGGAAAAGGTTCTCTTATGCAAAAGTTCCCTTACCAAAAAGACATTTTTTTCACAACTGAAAAAAGTTATACTTTATATTAAGAAAAGTATGTGTCCATCTGGCCAATAGTTACATCATAGAAAATATTCCTATTCGATCCTCCACATAGACTAAGAGTTAATCCACCTTTGCAAATATAGACCAAATATAGTATCAAAAATAAAGGAAATGGTTAATACATTACATATAGTCCGATACATTCAGCAAATTCCAAAAAATAATATATATGGCATCCCTATAAGTAATCTAAAAATGACTCTATCATTATTATCAATGGCATATTCAATAAGATATTGAATATCCCGACTGCACTTTCAAGGGAAACCTATGAAAAAAACCATAAAAAAATGTTATCCAAAATATATATATATAATGGAGCTGCAATATTCTTCTTTCACTAATGTCTTGTTCATATATTCCATTATATATGTCAACCGATTGATTAAGAAGAGGTAAATACTAGAGATGTAGCACTGGAATATGTGTTCCCCCATTGGATACTTAATATAACTGTATTTGACCTTGTTCATGCAAAGAGATGTTTTGATAGAGTTGATAATTAATAAACCCCTCATGTTCCTATAGAGTAGCTTTCAATAAATTGTCAGCATCTTTGTTGAATTCCATATATATGTGCTCAAAGATTACAAGAGAGAAAAATTAAATCAAATATTTGATTTTATGCATCCAACTACCAACTTAAACAACTTGTGGTGTGCATTTACCATTGATCCAATCTATGCGATTTTTTGGGTCTCCAATCACCCTTATCTCTCTAATGCCGAAATGTTTTACACAAAATAATAACATCCACAAGATTATCAACTCCAACTTGGTGTTAGTTCCAAGCCCATAATTTGGCATAAATTTGTAGTACTTTTATTCATTCATCCATATGACACCCCTAACTCCCCCATATATAGTCCCCTCTTGCGATGCCCCCATTAAAATAATCTTTGCAACAATCTCTAGAAAAAATAGGTGGAATCCCTTAGCAAAAGACATGATATACACTTTTATGACTTTGAAAAAAGACATGATGACTCATCAAAAATGAAAAAGGCACTCTCATGCAAAAGTTACCTTACCATGAGATCCATTCAAAATGAGGTTCAAATTATACATTAAAATAATTTTTGAAAAACAAATATTATTATTGAATTTTTTATCTTTTAAAAAATCTTTCTTAGTTGTGTATAATATGATGACGGGAATTATGACTATTTATAGAAAAAAATTGTAAACCATTTTGACTTTATAAGAAATAGATGGAACATGGAACTACTCTTTAACAAGAACTATAAGGTGGAAATGTCCATGTACCATCATTAGGAGTAGATGAAATATACTATTGTTATTTTTGTTTGAATGGTCATTATTTAAATTTATTTTGTTTTTAAGCTAGTGTAACACCATGTTTTTGGCCTCACTTTTGAGATAAGAATAACTATTAATTGAGGGCATCTTATGACAAGTGACTTGGCTCTTTGTTTATTTGAGATATAAAAACTTTGTATAGATGTATTTTTTAAGACATCCAGTTTTGGATGGCCTGGACATGTGTGAAGCAATGAATTCATGATGACATATGACCTAAGAAAAATTATATTACATATTTATGAGTAAATTATGATTATTATGATTTTAATTGTGAACAAAAAATCATGTTAAGTTATCAACAATAATTTAAAGTCTTAAAATGTTTTAGAGTAATGTATGATTGACAAAAGATATGTAGAATGTACTCTAATGGTTTGTGGGTTTGTCTAGTGTGACAGGAAAGGTAGGTACATGAAACACAAGAAAGACTCTAGTTGAGTCCATGACTATGGAAGGTGATATCAATATTGTATATAACATGATTGAATTGTGATATGTTTGATGCACTAGCAGGAAACAATAATTGAAGTCAATATATGTTTTTGTTGTAGTTGAAATATTATTTATGAGATTTGATGCACTGGTTTTTATATGTACAAGGTCATGGGATAAGATTTCCAAACGACCCACATGAAGTGACAGGTAATAAGTGTAAGTCTATCAAAATTGGGAGGTGATTTGAGGTGATTTTAGTGATTTTTCATTTCTATATCTATATATATGTATTTAATAATATTTAGGAGGTGATTTCAACAATTTTCTTCTTCATCATATGATAACTATTTTATTAGTAATTATTTTCATTTAACTCTAGAATAAATTTGAGGTTTACCGATCTTATTCCTGTAGAATTTTGTTTATCAAACCAATTATGAACTCCAAAGTCTGTTAATAAACAAATTTGAACTATGTGCAGGTCATCGAACTAGTTACGAAGTCAGCCTATAATCTATGTGCTAAACAATCCATACCATAATTAATTTTTCCATAATCTTGAACTATGTGCAGGTCATCAAAATTTGAACTATGTGCAGGTCATCGAACTAGTTAGGAAGTCAGCCTATAATCTATGTGCTAAACAATCCATACCATAATTAATTTTTCCATAATCTTGGCTACTCTTGGGTTCATATTTAACGTCCTCATAATTTCATTAACAAAGCCATGGTTTTCTATTAATGGTTTGCATTATTGGATTTGTTTTAATGAGAAAAGGATTTCATGTTTTTCCATTATTGGTTTGCGTTATTTGAAGACCATTCAAAATTTATTATATTTATGTAATCCAAAATGGCCCCTAAGGGGGAACAAGCACAAGTAGATGAAATGCTCTCAATTCTCATTTTGAACAATTAAAAGGATGCATAACAAATTTGCTCCAATATAAGTAATTACCAACATTTCTTCTTTGCATAAAGCAAGCACTATACCATTTGACCTACTTCCTGAGACACAACTCCAGCGCAACAAGAAAATCATATAATATCCTCTTTACATATCATAATGAGAAAGTTCATCCAAAAAAATTGAAGAACATCTAGATTGTGCATATATTCATCCATAGGAAGTCGAGGGTCATGATTCATTTGTAAATAATATAGCATCAAACTAAAAGTAGAATGAACTATTAATCATGGGTTCAAAATTCACGTGAATGATTTAGGTTAATGCGACTGAATATTTTTTTTTTAATTTCAGAGTACATGTAAGTTCTATTTTATCTTAAAAGTGATTCAGGAAAGATATCTATATAGTTGTGAAGTTGTGAACAATGAGCATTTCCATTAAGATTTTATAATTAAAAAAAATAGTTGTTAACTCTCTCGAGTAATTACTATTCATATAGATTTTGACATCTGATTAACATTTTACCATAACTGGGTCGATTTTAATTCTATGTTTCCAAACATTCACATTCTACCAATAAAAATTATGAAGTTATCTTCCTCCTCGTAATCTGGAGCCAAGCTCTACTAATGTGCAGATAGACATATCGACAGGACATCCCTACTTGTCATTGTTTTCGTATCAAGATTTATACCTCTTGAGGATATGGAATGATTTCAAGTAGGATAATAAGGGAAGTCTACCCCATAAGAGAGAATATAATCCTCTCTCTTTAATTGATTTTCGAGTCTCAACATCTTTTGGAAATACTACAATAAACCCTATATTTCAATAAGATTTAAGATTGTATGTACATTTGTGCTTCTGCTTCATAGAACTCAAACCTGTGTTTTAGTTATTTATATACAAAATATATAGGTGGTTGCATACCTAGGTCTTGTATGATAAGGGTCTTACAGTTGAACTGAAAATACACTCAATCCTTCAAAATCAGTGTGCCCAATTTTAGATGTTATTTGTGTGAAGATGTAGAAGCCATTAAATGATAGCATCAGTCTCTAAAAATTAGAAGTTTATTTTCAAGGAAAGAGCTATCCATTAAGCTGAAAAGCATTTAATGCTATTGCAGCAAGTTTGATGATTATTGTATTTTAAGTTGTTAGAGATCCAACCGTCTTTAAGCTTGCTGCAGTTGCATTAAATACTCTGCAACTCAGCTCTTGACTACCTTCAACCTCTACACAAGTGCACCAAATATCAAATGCCCAACCTGGAAATTGAGTATTATTAATATAGCTTAATATATTACTAACCATTATAATTGGTGTTGGAGCAGGGCCCCGCAGCCACAGGAGAAGCTTCCATTTTTGGAGGATAGACAGTTTTGGAGAGGATATAAGAGATAAGGTAAAGCCACGATGCCGTAGCGCATTTCCTGTTGCAGATCAGCACCGGAAACTGTGACTATCGGGACAGGAAAGTCAAGAGAAAACAGTACCTGAGTGGCCAAGAAGAGAGAGCTCAACCACTGCATTGAAGGCAGTGGCGAAGACAGGAGGTCTTAGCTACCCTCATAAAGAGAAAAGGAGAAACGGGCCGAGGTATTGAAGACAAAGGACAAAAGGGGAGCGACCGAGGAAGCGGCACCTGTACCCACGATCAGCGTCGGGAAGCGTGGAAGACTACAGAAAGCTGTGGTGTGACAGAAAGTGGCAAGTTCAAAGTACATATAGGCCGACTGTCACAAGTTAGGGTTTTTGGGTTACTATTGGGAAATGGCCGTATTGTTGTAATGGCGAGACCTTCGGGCCGCCTATAAAAGCATGTATTTTGTATTGTGAAAGGTTAGTTGTTCAGACAATTAGCTAGTTAGTCAGGCAATTAGAGAGTTAGTTGGTCTGTTAGCTCATAGACAATCAAGCTCTGGTTCTGTTATTCAGTCTGTAGTTATCTTACTGTAACCAGTAGCTGGCTCATAGAGCCTGAATGTAACAATCCATAGGGATTGAGAGAGAGGGAGAGAGAGAGGAGAAGAGTATATTGTAAGAAGGCAATATAAGAAGAGAAGAGATATAAGAGAGAAGGGCTCCCGGTTATGTGCGCAGAGTTTCCCAGAAGATCTTGAGCTGCATATGAGGTTGCAACAGAACTGTGTTTACTCCCTCAAGATATAATATATAAACCAGTTCCCATGGACGTAGCTTCTACCTTGGAAGTGAACCACGTAAAATTAGCGTGTTGTGCGATTGATTCATGTGTTTGTGTTACTTATTGCTATCTGTCATTCATTACATGAACTTTGCTTACAGTTAATGTATGTCTGCTATCTTTCAGTTATAGTAGCATAGAGGTTTACATGCAAGTTGAATGTATCAAGTATTATGTATATGAGTTATCAGTACTTGATTCACGACAGTAACAGTTACAGTGTTAAGTGATTACTGCATATTTAACCCAGCAAGTTGAGTATAGTTGATGTTAAGAGTGTTGAACTATGGAGGTATAAGTAAGGTTGTTTAACACCCTGGTGAAGGTTAATAGAGTTATTCTACTAAGAGAGAAAGCCTTTGGACCTTGAGAGTCACATTGAGCCTTGTTGTAGAAGATATCACAGCTTAGAAAGGCGATATCGCACCGTAGGGGAAGCTGCCGTGTGAGAGATCGCAGGATATGAGGTGAGTAGAGGGGAAAGTTGTGCATCGTCCTAGAGGGTGCGATGCGATAGAGTCCTTCCCCTATCAGAACCAGTGAGTAAGGGAGAACAACGCCTCATAGAGAGAACCTACTGGATAAGAAGAGTCGCGAGACACTAGGATGCTACAGAACCTGGTTGAAGACACCTGAGTCTTCGACCAACCCATAAGATCACTTCAGGTGAGACTTCAATCCATTCTGTGGTCTGTCACCGAAAGGGCCAGTGAACTAGGGGTATTGTTGGTATATGTATACAAGTAAACCCAAGTTTTCCCAAAGGAGACCAACAATTGGTTTTAGAATTTTGTGACAATCTACTTTGATATGATGTCTAGCCTATAAAACAAAAAACAAAATGGAGACAACTTATTGCTAGTAACATAACCATTATTCAAAATACAGATGTTGAGTATTTCCATGTGCAAATACCTTGCTTTCTTTGATTCTAGTTATAAACAAAGTGTTTGGTTCACCAATAGTTTGGTTTTGCATCCTCATACTTTTCAACTGTAATTCGCTATGAGATGCTTTTAAAAAAGATTGAGCAAAAAATATATTTGATTATGCTCACATATACAAGCTACGGTCATTGTCTTATTATTTAAAGTTGTACTAAAAACGAAGTTTACAAACTACACTCATTGTCTTATTATTTAAAGGTGTACTAAAACAACTTCTTTCGATCTTCAAACTAACATTTGATTGCTAAACATGGATGGACAACATAAATTACTTTTCCATGAGCTTATTTCAGCTATTCATAATGAAATGTTTTCTTTCTTGAGCATATATAACCACTTTGTAAGTTCTTGCTTTTGGCAAATATAATCTTGTTCAAATGCTTTATCTTTTAAGTTGAAGTTCCAATGCCCTTCGATACCTCAAGAAATCGAATGGTCGCAACAATGTCAAAGTTGCTCCACATTTCAAGAAAAACACTGCACAAATACACTAAATTTAGGGTAAGATAGATGAAAACAATGAAGCTACTTTTTGGGCTCTTATATGTAGAGAAGCATATAAAGACAGGATGGAACAGGGCATTGGAGAGAAGGTGATATATTATTGGGACAACCATTCTCGTGCTATACCAAATCAAAAACATGTCCTGTGACAATGTTCTGGTAGAGGCATTTATAAGGAGCATTGCAAGCATGTTATGGAGATGACATGAGTTGCTTTGTTTGAGGAATTCAAAGAACCAAATCTTGGTGTGCAAATCTCATTTACCATGTTCAGTAAGTTGAAACAGTGGTATATTAGGCCGAATACGATTCGAGACACTTCTTGTTGTCGATACCACGTTGAATTCCATTTAAACTATGACACATTTGTGGATTTTTGCAAAAAACATTGGTATGGTGAACCAGCTCCACACACATTGTGGGATTTTATTTCTATGATACTATGCAATAGGAATCCTGAAAATGTGTTTTTCATTAAAAGGTGTGTAGGTGGGAGAAGATTCCATGAATGTGGTGATTTGGCATTGTTCCATAGGAAGTTTCCTATCGATCCAACACACCCTGGATTGTCAGATATCACAGTTAAGTGGAAGAGATATGAGTATGTCTCCATGAATCCATCATCTTCTTCACATGTACCATCTAAGAGGATCGACTTGCTTAAGGATGATATTCCTATTTCAGACTTCATGGACAAGTTTCAAAGTTAGATTTACAAATACATTAAACACTCCCATAGGTCTAGGTGGCTAGCTTTAGAATTTAAGCATTCTCATGAGGTTTTTGAGCGAGGCACAATCCTATCAGTGGTAGAATTTGCTGAGAATTACACATTTGCTCCTCAGAGAGAGATACAAAGTGAATATTATCACTCTGACCAGGTGTCCATATTCGTATATGTTTTGTATAGACATGCTCAGGAAAGAATTGATGGTAGGGATAGCACTACTCAGTCACGTGATGTGATCAAGGAATACCATTTTTATGTCAGTGATGATCATGAGCATGACACCTTGTTTGTTCAACACTGCTTTGGGATGATTTATGATTAATTCAAAAAGAATGGGGTGTCATTTACAGAACACTGGATTTGGTCAGATGGGTGTGCAGGGTAGTTCAAATCAGCACGCTCATTTTATTGGTTGAGTCATCTTCATAAAGAGACAGGTATTCGACACACTTGGATATTTTTTGAAACAGGGCACAGAAAGGGTGAACATGATGGCGCAGGTGCATGTGTGAAACGAGAACTTCGGAGGTACCAAATGAGTCATAGTGCATCTCGACTCAAGTGCTCAACAGAAGTAGTTGATTGGTTCACACAAAATTTGGGTCACCAAAGTCATGAACAAGCAAGGCCAGTGTGTAGGTAGAAACAACAACTTAATTGGAATTTAATAAATGTGTTTGTATTATTATATATATAAATATGATGTTTTTTATTCGATGCAGGTTTTTTGGGATGTTTCTCTTGGCGATGTGAATAGATCCATGCCATGGTATTGTGAGACCATACCTGGTATGAGAGAACTATACTTAGTTCATAGTAAATACATGGGAGACATATTTTCCATTGAAACGAGGAAGTATGAGTGTTTCTGTGAGTTTTGCGTTGACTCCAATGACCTCGGGGTTGATCATTGCATGAACGATGCATATGTCAAACAATGGAAATATGTCCCTCTTAATCCAAAGGGGCCACATCCAATTTCGACATGGCAAGAGATGCACATTAACAAGGAAGTGGTTTCACTAGATCATGATTAGGTTTCTGATTTGGTTAAGCAAGGTACATGATAGTTGATTGAATGTTTAAACCTCTAGTCTTGTACACATGCATAAATATATTTAATATTTGTTTAATATTTGAAAATCTTGATGCAGGCGATGTATTTGTTGTAATTGCACCACCGAGAAATTACGAGCATGTGGCATACTTTTTGATGTGGTGTACGCAAATCAAAAACAGGTTAGTGCAACCCTATGTCAATGGAGAGTTCACGTACCAAGTTGGTGACCTAGTTGTGATGGGCCACTTTTTTGAAAAAGTGTGAAGACATATTATTTACAAAGATTTTATTC
>LPNX010888675.1:0-12850 GCA_001517045.1 Pseudotsuga menziesii | reverse complement strand
ATATATATATATATATATATATATATATATATATATATATATCGATAATCATAAAGTCCACAAATAACAGTCTACAAAATAATAAAGTCCAAAATAATAGCGTCCACAAATAACAATCTACAAATCACTCCTACACCATTGACCGAGAGATTGACCATCATGGACACTACCGCCAGCTGCACTACTCCCCTGATCTTCCTCATGCACATCAAAAAGAAAATTGCCCAGGTCTAAGAACTGCAGAAATTAAAACCGTGAACTCTGCAAGTCAATTACATAACACATATTTAAATTACATGTACAAAGAATGTGAGAAAAAATTAAATATATATATGAAACACGGATCTATGAACTCACCTTGCTCGAGTTGAGTGTCAGGTATGGGAATCTAGGTATCTGTCGAGACGAGCCTTCATCAGGACTCGGTCGATGAGAAACCCACTCATTTGTAAACATCATGGAGGCTTCAACGCCCTCATCTGCAGTTGCATGTGTCTGTCGCTATTTCCATGACATGGAAATAGTTATATTAATGAATTACAATTCGAAATTGAGAATTACAATTTTAACATGTAAATTATAATCTGAACATAAATATGAAAACAATTCGAACATGTGATAACTAGTACCTTGTCGATTGGCGTGTCATGATAGGACTTGAGTGAGGTTGTGTAGAATCATGTGCAATTCCCTTGCCTCTATTGTTTACAATATGAACAAGATAAATGAGGAAAGTTGGAAAAAACCAAAATATTGTGTGTTTAACAATTGACTTGAATTTAGAAATTCAAATTTAGGATGACAGTTAACACATACCTCATCGACGTGGGCCGACAGAACTAAAGCGAGACCTCGAACAGATGCATCACTGCCAAACAGGACCTCCATAAAATCGGACTCCTGCATGGAGGTCTAACACAAAGCATTTTGTATTAGTTAAAAAAAATATACTTGACAATCATGGCAATCAAATGACGACAATCAAATGATGACAATAAAGATATACCTGTTCCATCGATTGAGGCCTGCATCTCTGATGCAATATAAAATATCCACCGTGAGCCATTATAGCATATTACAGCATTGAGTTGTGATCAAGAAGGTTTAGAACATCATCGTCCACCCACTGTAACTCAGGCTCTGTAGGTGCGGTGGGTGCTCTATGTCTCTCTTCCTGCACAACCATCATGCCAGAATGCATTGTCATGAGTGTCACTTCTGCCAATGCACTACGCTCCTCATTTGCTAGCTGAGATGACTCAGCTACATCATCCATCCTAAGCATGGTCCTCTCAGGGAAACCTATCAATGGGTCTGGCTCTGGCTGAGCTGCATGGTCTCTCCTAGCACTAGGATGAAAATGACTGCGTCCCCCGCCAGCACCATAGAAGCTCGATGGTGTGCTAGTGTAATATGGGTGCATATCTAGGACAAACTCTACATAGATATGTTTTGCTAAGTATAGTGGGACCTGTTCATGGTGGGGAAACATGCCCCATGCTCCAATGAACTTGTCATATATATAAGGTGCTACAGTCTCTAGCTTAAACTCCTTGAGTCTAAGTGGTTAACCAGAGGCGCGGTCAGGAGGGATATCAAATAATGCTCCCTTCACATCATGGCCAATTGTTGCATCTCTCACTGTGGCTTAGTCATCAGGAACCTTCACAGTGGCCCTTCTTCTCTGACATGCAGAAGCCCAAAGAGAACTCAATGGTCCAATGGACCTATAGACCTTCAAAAGATTGTATACTACCTCTAACATCATCTCCATCGAATGTGATGAGGGATATTTTTTAAGAATGGTCTTGATGTTTTCCTGCAAACACGCATGCTGACTGGTAATGTCTTGCAGCATGATACGTGTGATATCATCCTCCCATGGTGCTTCCTTGGGAGGGTCGATGCCATGTTGTGCAGCATCTAAAAATTAGATGAAAACACAAATGTTAGTCAAAATACATACATCAAATGTAGGTGAATTTGAAATCAATATAAATTAAAGGTACTGATAACTGAAAGAAATATACATATGCATTTAATGTACCTATCTCGTGGGGAAACTCCACACCAACACCAACAGTATCCTGATCCTCGTCGCTCACATGCACAGAGCGGCTTCGAGAGTGGTTTCCGCTCATCTCCCTAGCAAGAGCGTCTGTCGGCCTAGAACACCTAGAAGAACCTGTGAAAATAGAGACATACAAGTTTATGATTAAATATACACATGTGAAAAAATTTAATTTGATGTAACTAACAACAAAGAGTACATCATGCACAATTGTATACTTACGAGTCCTTTGTCGACCTCCGGGGCAAGGAATGGCCACAGATCCGCAAGTGCTCTACCTGTGGTGAAGCGAAGATCCCCGCTGTAGAGATGCATCTGCATGAAATAAGGCATAGTAAATGGTTTTTTGTAAATAACTCAATGTAAGTAACTCCATATATGGATACGAGTAAAAAAATCTTACTCAAAAAACCACCAAAAAGTTTACAAAACAAAATGAAATGACGAGTTTTCTATTTTTGCTTTGAAGGTGGTGTAAAGAAGATTATCGAATATGTGGTGTGATCGGGGTTATGATTTATTTTCATAATGTTGATTACTCCTTTATTTCTTGTTCAATTTGAGATTATGGACATGTGGTACTTATTTGGGTGAAGCTTCCTAAAATACGAGTTGAATTCTAGTCACTAAAGGTTTTTCGGGTTATAGGGAATGCTTTGTGAGTTTTTGATGGGGTGGAAATGAGTTAAAAATATTTGGGATTTTAAACTAATTCCTATAGATATTTATAATTTTAAACTAATTTTTAAAATTATAATTATGTAAAAATTTCCATCCATTTTTAAAAAATTAAATTACAATTCGAGTTTTCCATAATTTAATGTATAAATTTACATATGTTATTAGTAATATATTTACTATTATTTTAAAATACTCTAAATTTATAATTTATAATTTTCAAAATGTCGATCATAAATCTATATATTTTTTCTACAAAATATGAAAAATATAATTTTATCTTAAATTATGGATTTCTATTAATTTTTTAGTTTGATATTTTTTTTCCAAATTTACACATTTATTTATAAATGTTTCTTTCCTTAGAAAAAAAAATCCATACGTTTCGTTTGAGCTTAAAAAAAACCTAAAATATATAAATACATTTTTCAATAAACTAAAGTCGAAATATGTCAATATATATATATATATATATTTGGATTTTTTAATTTGATATTTGTTTTTTCAAATTTACACACTTATTTATAAATGTTTCTCTCCTTAGAAAAACGAAAAAAAAATCCATACTTTTGTTTTAGATTAAAAAAAAACTAAAATAAGTAAGTAAATTTTTGGATAAACTAAAATCAAAATATGTCAAAATACATATATTTAAATTTGAACATATATGATCAAAATATTTAAAGCAAAATATATCCGTTGTTTAGATAAATGCCTACGTCGGTTTAAGGTTCTTGATTGTCTCATGTCTAGGGTTTGGATTTTTTTCAATCCTCTGTGTATTCTCAGAGGATTGAAAAAATCCGGGCAACATTTCTGCTTGCTGGGCTCTCATTTTAAAAATTAAACCAACAGCATAAACGCTACCAGTTTACAATATATATATAAAACAAAATATTAAATATTAAATAAAAAAAACAAATTTCAATTTCATACATATTTTAAATGATACCGGTAGCGTTTCTGCTTGCCGACAAACATTGCAAACATAATAGGAAAAAAATATAAACCTAAAAACATCTATAATAATGATTTTTTTCACTTTTAACCTAACATTTTAAAACTTAATTAAAAAATTAAAATTCCATTTCTATTTCAAAAAAAAGCATTGCAGGTTACCTCTCTGCTTTGACATTCTGGTGAAAGGGGGCGTGTCTTGCATGGTCAGTTGGTCGAGGTCTCTGGGGCATGGCTGCACATGCGACATGTTTGAGGACGTGAACGCTCAATCGAGGGATTTTTATGGCCAAATAGGTTATGGCTGCGGGTGCACATAGCCCTTTTTATAATTTTTTTAAAACAGAAACCTCGATTGAGGTATGAAGTTCGATCGAGGTCCAAAGCTCGATCAAGGTCCTTACCTCGATCGAGGGTTAAATAAACCCTCGATCAAGTTCTTCGTAAACCCTCGATTGAGGTTGTCATACCTCGATTGAGGGTTTAACGAGAGCTCGATCGAGGGTTTAGAAAAACCTCGATCGACCGCTTGTTAAACCCTTGATCAAGGTATTAAAACCTTGATCGAGGGTGCGCATTTTGCATTTCACTGAAAATCCGTTGCCAAAAATTGTTACTCACCTCCATGGATGCACCCTGGAGGTAAAAGACATCCTCCAAAAAGATAAGTAAATCTGAAATACTTATGAATTCTTTGGAAGGTAATCCAGTATTAGGTCTTCTTATGATGACAAAAGCACAAACAAAGACTAAAATATGTTCTGTAAATTGCAAATGTTGTGTTGCAAAAAGGACTTGGCGTTTATGTTTTGAGTTAGATTATGAATTAATGACATGTTTACTGAATAAATTTTGGAAGACCTATTTTTGTTGCACAAAAGTGCAAGTTATGAAGGATAAAAGATTGCAGGAATCACAAAAGATTGAAGATGATCAAAACAAATAGGGAAAACATAACAAAAGATAAACTCCAGAGTGGAACACAAACCTTTGATGAATATGTAACACTAAGGACGGTGTTAATTCCAAGGGGGAAAGGATGTAACAACCCCTCAGTACGCGACTCGAAAGGGCAGAGTGTAAGTAAAAAGAACTGTAAGGACTATCCTAGCGTCATCAAATTATGTATGAAATTTACATTGCTAGGAGATTGAAAGCGTGCACGACTAAAATGATGATTGGGGACAAATCCTCCAGGAGGAAAGAGTGAAAGACGAGTAGAGTCTTGGAGTTTAGTAAGACTCATCCCGGTGTCATCCGAGGGAAGTGGGATACAATAATTATTGTTTTTTTTTACACAATCATCATAAAGTAGGTATAATAGATAAGCATAGACATATACTAAAGTTATTATATAAATGTTCAAAAGAAATAATAATATTAACTAAACCATTTGCATAGTTTAGTGAATTTGAATCAAGTTAAAATGGTGAAAAATACGATTTGCTTAAAATAGTAAGAAAAATAGTCGAAAACCATCATAATAAGCGAAGAATGATAAAAGGATTTTTCATCTAATTAATGGATAAAAATTTAGACCCATACCTTATAAACTAAGGTTATACCCTCAAAGGATTTAAATCCTACAAATGGTTATATATGTGTGTGTGTGTGTGTGTGTAAACTAGATATTAATTTAAAACCCTAAGTATATATTAATACATATGTATTTTAAAGATTTATATATCTAGAACCTATGTTGAAACATTTAGGAGATATGATAATTTTTTCACTGAAAAAAGGAAAACGTGGAGCCTCACTAAGACCACGTGCCTCGATTAGTAGGAAGAAGGAAAAAATGTGCACTATGACCCTTGCCACATGTCGTGTTGAAGAGGAGAAGGGGTGCTCCTATAAAGGCCAGGATTTCACAGTAGTGGGGGAGCTCTAGGAAAGAAAAGGAAAACGTCTTCCTGTCGAATCTCCCAAGGGTGTAACCATGGGTATGGTGAACGTTGCCTTATATGCATTTGTCTAAGGTATGGATCTAATTTCTAATTTCTAAAAACGTTTTCCCGAAAGTAGTTTGCGCATGCGATTTCTTCATATACTGAAATATGCATGTTGATTTTCGAGTGAGGATTGCATTTCCATTTTTAAAAATTATATACTGAAATTTCCATGTTTTGAGGGGTACAAATTCCTTATTTACTAAATCTGCATGTATGATGAGATCACTGCTGCGCTTGGTTTGCATGCTGCAATTTTTCCTTTTATATGGATGGAGGCCTGCGATTTTGGCAATCATAGATTTGAATATGAGTTATGAATTATGTTATTGACTCATGTGGAAAATCGTAGATCTAATTATATATAGATTTGATTATAAGTTGCAAATATGTTACTACCTGGGATTCTGGAAATCGTAGATCAGAATATGAGTGGCGAATGTGTTATTTCCTGTCATGGAAATCGTAATTTGAACATGAGTTATGAATTATGTTATTGTCTCCTGTGGAAAATTGTAGATCTGATTATATTTAGATTTGAGTATAAGTTGTGAATATGTTACTGCCTACGATTCTGGAAATCATAGATTGGAATATGAATGGTGAATGTGTTATTTCCTATTGTGGAAATTGTAATTTGAATATGAGTTATGAATTACGTTATTTCCTCCTGTGGAAAATTGTAGATCAGATTTTATATAGTTTTGATTATAAGTTTGAATATGTTACTGCATATGATTATGGAAATGGTAGATCGGAATATGAGTGGTGAATGTGTTATTTCTTTTTGTGGAAATCATAATTTGAATATGATTTATGAGTTATGTTATTGCTTGCTATGGGAAATCGTAGATCGAAATATGAGTGGCGAATTTGTTATTTCCTATCGTGGAAATCGTAATCTGAATATGAGTTATGAGTTATGTTATTGCCTGCTGTGGAAAATCGTAGATCCGAATATGAGTGGTGAATGTGTTATTTCCTACTGTGGAAATCATAATCTGAATATGATTTATGAGTTATGTTATTATTTGTTGTGGGAAATCGTAGATCAAAATATGAGTGGTGAATGTGTTATTTCCTACTGTGGAAAATTGTAGATCTGAATATGAGTAGATATAAAGTTGTGAATTATGTTATTTCCTGTTGTAGAAAATCATAGATCTAATTTTATATAGATTCGACTAGGAGTAGATCTGAAGTTGTGAATTATGTTATTACTTACATTTCCAGATCTAGAGTATGAACCTTGTTTTTACATACGATTACAGTTGAATAAAAAAATTATTACTTATGATTTATATATAGAACGTGATACATTTTTTGCATACATTTACAATGAAAAATAAATTCTTGTCTAGGATTTCTAGTTGCATGCGATTTCAGTTCCTGAGTGAACTTAATCTTTGATTGGTGACAGATCTTAATATATTTCTAATGTTTGCGGGTTTTTTTTTTGTGAATATTCATGTTTATGTCTACATTATGAACCTCTGTGTTTTCTAGGTAGTGGGATTTGACCTAGATAACCAACATATTTTTGGGAATTTTATATTTTCGTTTGATTGCGTTGATTTTACTAAACAACATATTTGAAGTAAGAAAACATCGAGACTAAAAGTTCCCATATTGGTTCTGTAGTTTCCTTTTGTTTTGGGCTTATGAGATGATCATAGAGATCATAGCTCTGTATATGGTTGATAATCCATGTGCTTTTGAAAAGAATCCAAACAAATTATTGATTTCCTACGTTGAGGAAATTTTTGGAACATGAATTCATGGCCTGCAGGTTGATCAAGATCTGTTTGTCCTTTTCTTTTTGCATGTGTTTTAATTAATGCAAATATCTGTAATGTATTTACTGGCTGTGTTGGGAATGTGTATACAGTTTTGCAATTTGAATATTAAAATATACCAGAGTAGGATTGGATCTGCAGTTGGAAGTATACTAGCGTTAGATTGGTTCTGCAACATGGATAGAACCACATAGTAATTCTACCAACGTTGATTTGGGTATGAATTTTGGATAGATATATAGATTAGAATTATACCAAGGTTTGACTCGATCTGAAAGTCTGCATTTTGAATAAGATTGGAAACATTTAGTGTTACTAACATTGTTTAAAAATCGTAGAGATCCAGGATCTTGTAATAAGTCTTGCTTTGTATGTTTTTCGGATCCAAACTATTTATGTACTTTGAATTATGTCTGGGAATCCCATGACCTTTATTTGTGTCTGAGTATACTTTTGCGTTGTAAAGTTGAACCTAAACTTATTTATCCTACCACTGATTGATCAATATTACCTTGGGTCGGGAAGTGGAACCTTATATTCTAGTCACACTATAATCTTGATGAGTTTATGTCTTAAAGTCTTCCCTAATGGATTCGTCTCCCAACTCAGGGGTGGTTCCAGGCGGTCAAACATACGCTAAGTGGAGTCAAAGGGTGGGAGGAAAGTCGTAGACACGCTTTCAGTCACTTAAGTTGAAAGAAGTATTTTTAAGAGTTAGCTTTGTTGATGCATTTGATTTGTCTTGTTTATGAAACTTATGCTCTTGAATTTATGCTGCCGATATATAGTACTAATATATATGATGAGTTACATAACTTCAAGTGTTGGCTATGGAAGCAGTGAAATGAATTGAGATAAATCTTGGAATGAAGTGTCGAGTAAAACAATTGTATAAGTGCATACTTTCTAGTTAGCTATTTTTCTAATTTAAAGTGTATGTAACCATGTTGTGTGTTCCACTAAAGAGACTCATGTGCCATCTCCGATGGATGCGCCTAAGAGAATAAGTACAAAATATGGTACCTCGTTATGAATGGTGTTAACTACGATTTAAAAAACAAGACTATTGTTTAATTGTTATCTCTTTCAAGGATAAGTTTTGCAACTAATGTGATGGTTGTATCTCTTTGCAATTTTCAATAAGATTTGCTTATGTAGACTAGTATTAGAGTGATTCTTAATTGTAAAAGAATGGTTATAATTAAGTAAACAAAGGCTTTACTTTATGTAATCTAATTTAGATGAACATGTTAAAAAAAAATTATGCTACCACTTGAAGAATCTATTCATATTTTTGGAATATGTTACATAGTCTCAAGTAAGTTTGCATATTTTTATAGTCAAATGGATGTAGTTTGGGTGGCTAGAAGGAATGAATGCTATCCTCCCCACCTAGGTTCTACTCTTGTAAATGACATGATACTCTTGTAGAGTCCTTTGCATATTTTTATCAACCAATAATTATATATTATAAATAAATTAAAATATAAGTATTATACACCCCAATTTTTGTGTTTTAAACTGAGACTCTTTATAATACGTGAGAATGATAAAATCCTATTACGTTATCTTAAATATCTTTATGTAATCTCAACTATCTTTACATATTTTTATGAACCAATAATTATGTATTGTCAATAATTTAAGAAAAAAATGTACTATATACCTTTGTGCATTCCTTTTTGCGAATTGCTGATCTCTAATTCCTTTTTGCGAATTGCTGATCTCTAATTGAAATGGTGGGAGAGAGATTTATGATAATTGAATGAAGAAATATGAAAGACACTATCCACGTTTTTCTTTTCTTTTCAGCTCAGTTGTTGTTGCATAGGTTCACTTGAAACATAAAACTCAAAATAAAAAATGCATGTTTGCGGGTTTGGGGCATTGAGTATTGAATTGTCATGAACCTGCTCTATTTTTAAAAAATGCCAAATATTAAATTAGCATGTTAAAACATATGTACACATTACTTGCCAGTAGACATTATTAAGTCGATATTCTTAAACACTTCAATTCATCTTCCTACTTGAGGGAGGTTGTCACTGTCGTCATCCCACTCCATATCTTTGGGTCTACTGCACTCCACCCGTGAACAAACGAGTCTGGCTTGGAAATCTACATCTCCAATGCCAATCCTCTCTGAAATTGGAAGAGTAGCATTATTATGCTCATTCTCGTGTATTATAGCTTCTTTTATCTCCGCCACTACTTCACTTACGGTGGGCCTGGATGATGATTTATCGTCGACACATCTGAGTGCTACTTTCACAATACCAGTGACTGACTTCATGTCGTATTTTCCAGCCAACCTCTTGTCCATGATTACGGCAATTTCATCAGGATTTCCTTCCACCACATACGGCGTCACCTATACATAATTTACATATATAAATACAGAATAGTAAGGCGTACTCTTCAAAATCATAAATCATGTCAGTTGCATATGTGGAGTGAATCATAATCGGGACGTTTCTTTCTTACCCATAAGATGAGATTGCGTTGCTCTTCAGGTAGATTTACATTTATGGGTTGTCTGCCGCACACGATCTCCAACAAAACCACTCCAAAACTATATACATCACTTTTTTCAGTTAACATTTGAGTGCGGAAATATCTGAAAAACATTTCCCACAAATATTAGCATTCACCTCTCCTTTTGATACTTACTTGATTTCAATGGACTAACAATATTGTATAAAGAGCGCAAGTTATAGGTATAATTTACTCTGGATCCAAGTATCCTGGAGTTCCTTTTACCATAGTGGTAACATGAGTAACCTCCCCATCAATTGCCATCGTCTTTGAAAGACCGAAATCAGCCAATTTTCCATGCAAATTGTTGTCTATAAGAATGTTAGCGGTTTTTATATCCCTGTGAAGTATCTTTGGAGTACAACCCACATGCAGGTATTCCAATCCTTCAAACATAAATTGAAGGTGGATCAGCAGAGAAATATGGTTAAGCACGATTTGTCCTACATAAAGTAGATATCTACCTCTTTAATTGTATTCAGATACTGTATAAAAGGAATCCTGTGGAAGATGAAGTTAAGATTGGCCTATTTAATTGGATTTCACTGTCATAAAGGAAATCTCTAATAAAAAGTTAAAATCGACCTATTCAATTATATTTAGATACATAGAAACATACAAAAGTCCACTGAATTAGCGTTACCTTGGGCTGCATCTAATGCTATATTCAGCCTTGTTCTCCAATCTAACTTGGAAATTTCTGAAGGAGATCCTGGACAAGAAATTGATAATTAATATTAATAGCAATATGAAGCAAATCAATCAAACATATTTGTGAGGAATATATTTACCATAAAGGCGGTCTCTTAAGGACTCTCCAGACATGAAATCGTAGATAAGCATAAGCTCTCTAGACTCATTACAGTAGCCAAGTAAAGACACCAAGTTTTTATGGTGGACTCTAGAAAGAAGATCGATCTGTTTATCAAGCAGATGCAGCTATATCCATTAAGTATATTTCATTGCTACATATAAATGCAGTCAAATTATTATCATTATTAGTTTTATAATAAACACATACAGAAATTAAATCGTATTACATATTTTAAGGATCTGAGACTTACCTCATTCATAAATTCGTGAACTCCTTGCTTGGAGAAGGATGAGAGCACTTTTACAGCTATCTCCTTACCTTCAGGTAATCTACCAAAGAACACCGATCCAAAGCCCCCTTGCCCAATTTTCCGACTAAAGTTTTCTGTGGCTGCCACCATTTCTTCTAAAGTAAAGCCACGGGATATTATTGGATTTGGCCCCATAATCATTGGGTAGTCTGCAATCCAAGTAAACCCATGAAGTATGAAAGAAAAGTGGTAGGCAGTTTGGGACGGTAAACTTCAGCTATGTCTTATTAGAAAATTCCTAAAATTCAAGTTATTTACTGACCTTCATTAAGACTAGTTTTTGTTCCTAGTCTTTTCCAATATACAGCAATACCGGCCATCAATGCTAAAGCCACTAATACAGCTCCGCTTATTGTTATTCCAAGGACAGTTTTGTTTTTTCTGATTTCTTGAACTTTTTTGATACATTCTCCTTTATGCATACATAAGTAGTGGTTCCCAGTGTATCTGGAGAACACCAAATGAAAAGATTTTCAGTGAACTTATGAACTATACATAATTTCACCCATTTCCTATTAACGTTTATATGGGGCAATTATGCTTCATTAACTCTGAATTTCAAACCACAAACCAGTAGAATGGAAATTTGTGCTGAATAAAGATAGTAAATATAAGCTTGTAGATTACTTCAGTTCGAGTGAAGGCTTGTCCAGAAGCTGCTGAGGAATTACACCAGTAAAATTATTGTTCTCTATAAACCTGTCACGAATGAGCAAAAAATAAATTTTTGTACGATACCAGTAACTATTTCCTTTTGATTTTGACAAAGAAAAAAAAAGGATAGGTAGACGCACAACTCTTTAAGGTTTTTGAGATTAGATAGCCACTCCGGAACAGTACCGCTGAAGTTGTTATTTTGCAGATGTCTGCAAAACAAGCGAATGGAATGACCGCAGTTTTCTTTGAAAAATGACAATCGATATAGCTCAAGAATGAATTAGGACCAACAGAGTGAGAGAAGGGAGTAGTACTTACAATCTCTCCAACTTGGTTAAATTGGAGAAATTTGGCAATGGTCCCTTAAGATGGTTATTCTCTAGTGATCTGGTAATTTCAACACAAATAGATCCACAATAGATCAATGCTAGGTCCAACATAATATTAAAAAACAAACTATGTTCCATCTTAAGCAGTGCCATCATATCCAATCTTCTATTTAATCACATGTGGGAGACTTGTGAAATTCAATAATAGCGATGACTAATTTCACTAAAACCCGAAGAGGATTATCTCGTGGTTTATAACAGACTTGTAAATTGAAACATTTTGCAACAGCTAATAGCCATGATTGTTTGTTGTATATGGAAACTTTTCGCTATGAAGATTGGATCTACGGAGAAATTGAAGTTCTGCTTACACGTTAACGATTGCATTCAGTCGTCCAATTTCCTGCGGTAGCAATCCTGTGAGATTCCATCCCGATAAATTTCTACGAACAAGAAGATAATTGTAAGGTTCTACCATTTCAATTTTACAATCTCAGCCAATTAGTGAGTTAGTGTATACAAATCAAAGAATTAATCTTACATTTCCACAATTCTTTTGGCCGAAGAGCCGATATCAGTATGACAGACAATTCCATCCCACTCCGTCGAATAGCAAGGATCAGAAATCCAATCTTTTATGTCAAACCTACTCTTTGCCGCCTCAAGCGCTTCAACTAAGTTGAAGAATCGGTACTTGGTTAGACATTGACTTATATATAACACCAGTAAATGCATTATGGACAGTATAGTGAAG
>LPNX010888671.1:0-13217 GCA_001517045.1 Pseudotsuga menziesii | reverse complement strand
TGAACTGTACCTTGCTCATGGAGAGATGAAAAGTTGTAGGAGGATTCAGGTGATTCCCTCCCATCTAGATATCCATTATGGGAAACCCAATATTTCCAACACTGCCTTTCTTCTACTTTTGTCAATGTAAAATCTTCCCTATATGGTTTTGTTGGCCATCAAATAAGCGGGAATTTGAATTTAAGTCCCAACCAATTAGCTCCACGTTTCCTCATACAATTGACATACGCTTCAACCCTAGGAAGAGCTTGTTTAAAATTGTTGAAGCAATAAGGATCCATTTTATTAATTGATGAAGGGGAAGCCTACCACCTATGCTTACTGCCCTCTAAATCCAAATGTTGCTTCCTGGAAATCTGGCTAACACAAGTGGAGATGGCTTGCTCTTGAAACTTGACCAGCTGCTAAGTCTAGATGGGATATTTAAGCCTCTTTCTTTGATGATTATGAATAATGTGAGGGGATTGAGGTTCACACCCAATCCAGAGATTAGAGTGAGCCTCCTTATGAGAATTTGTTTGAAATGAATCTTCCCATTGCACATGGTTGCTGACAAAAGAAGAAAACGCCCTCAGCTGAACATCACCTAGGTGGGGAGTAGGATTTGAATATCGGTCCAAGGGGCAAACCATTTCATGTAAATAAATATCACACAAAATATTATGCTCTGTGAAGCTACTTTTCATAAAGGTTTTTAAAAACTAGTCTGAAGATGCTACTTCATAAGGTATCCCTTCTTTTAGTGCCTTCATCTTAAACCAAGTGAACTGTTCATATAAAAATACAACATAAGAGGGAGATGGAGCTCTGGAGCTCATCAATTCTTGGGAGAGAATGTGCAATTGGTCTTTCTCCTTTTGCATGGACATGAACTTCTTCAACTCCTTCAATTCTTTCTATACTTCTTCCCAACGATACTTCTGGAATATTATCTCTTCTTCCCATCTTTCCCTCAATTCACTAATATTCTTCCTATGCTAAACAATGGTAATCATTCCTTTCTGATATCTATCCACCTCACTTTCCCATTTATTCACTTCTATATTCAGCAGTGAGAGTTCTTCTATTAGCCCTTGAATCTTTTCCTCTCCTACATCCTTATCCTCATCAGAATCTAAATTGACAAATTCTTGGGAAGATTGCGTCCATACCTTATTTCCCAATGTTTTAGCCCGATTGTTTTGGATTGAAATTGAAACAGCTTTCTCTTCTACCAGTGGTCCAATAACTTCTGCCTTCCAGTGTACTTATGCAATCAATTCTTAGGATGATGGTTCTTGTGTGATAACACCTTCTTCCTGAAACCCCTTTTTGTCAACTCCAATAGCCAACGGTGAAGATGATGGTTCTTGTGTGGCAACATCTTCCTATGTTCCAATATCACCATTTTCTTGAGTCTCAGCTAGAACTTCTTGATTATTAGCTGTGGCTTCAACAGGGAGCTGCAGAGATGTTGGTTCTTGTGTAACAACTTCCTACTCTTCTAGATCCTCTGGTAACTTGGGTTTCTCTTGATTTACTTCCATATCCCATGAGAGATGAGGCTGGTCACCGATTATTTCAGTGTCCCTAGATATATGAGACTGGTCCACAAATTCTTCAGTGTCCCCCGATGGCTAGGACTACATCTATTCATCTTCTCCTAATTCCACATCGAGGATTATGTCCACCTAAATATCAGTTGGCCCTAGCCGAATGGGAGTCTCAGCAAGGTTTTCTGAGGATGTTGGTTCTTGTTTGACAACATCCTAATCAACGTCAACATTTTCATGTTGCTAAAGTTATCCATCCACTAGTTCTGTGTCCTGAGATTGTTTTGGGGTCATGGTAAAAACTCCTAGGTTCTTGTCAGGATTGTCGCAACCTATGTCCCACTCACTTCACATTCCCTTACCTCTAGATTGGGGATCCTTTCCATTTTTTTTTCTTCTTTATCTCTCAATTCTCACGCAGATGTTCCTCTCTCTTCTCCAACTGCATGCATGGTTTTTTGTGCCAGAAATGCATGCACCGTGAATTTGTATCCTGGTTGACTAAATATTTCTCCACACGCAAACTAATTTTTTCAATTCATCACCTTCCTCAACTGAAAGTGATCCTTCAATCTGATTTGTAGCTTCCACCAGTGTGTGCAATCTTCTTTCCACATGTTTCTGGCATGTTTCCTTCCATCTCTCCACTTCCTTCCGAAGCACTTGCACCTCTTGCTTCAACAGATCATTTTCAAATAGAGGTCCCTCAATTTGAGATTCCTCTGCAATAGGTTCTTGTGGGGCACCATTTTCCTTAAGTCTCAAGATGGGAAATTCAATGTTTGCTTTGATGTTTGCCCATTTTTCCCTCACTGTTTCTACTGATGCGACTGATCTGGTTCTCTTTATTCTCACTGGCCTTGATGCCTACAACTCCTCCTTTGATATTCTTCTCTTTCTTTGTGGTAGAGGGGATTCCAATTCTGCAACTTATGTAGAAGGAATGTTTCTTATTTCAGCATCTTCTCTAGTCTCTTCCATATCTGTTTCCTCCTTAATAAGAGTTCCCATCCATTCTGGGGAAGATTCAATGGTGAAAACCTCTACATTTTCTTCTATCATCATAGCTCCTACAGCTTCAGCTTCAACTTTCGCAGCATCCAATGCTTCTCCAGCTTCAGGTTCTGCTGACGGAGCTCCCAAATCCTCTATCCCTTCTATAGGGTTTGTTGTTGTTGTATCCTCACTTGATTCTTCTTCTTGGTTATCAGATTCCATCTCTTCCTCTTCTTCTTGATTATCTAATTCTGACTCATCTTCCCCCCCAACTGAATTGGAGGGACTCTGGTCCTCCTATCCTTCTTCCATTCCCCCGAACCATGCTGGTGCCTCCTCTTCTTCCTATATTTTAACACCCCACAAGAGTGCAGGTGCTTCAACTTCATGCTCTATTGGAACACTAGGAAAAAGTGCACATTCCTGGTTTATTTGAGGTTTTTTCAGTAAACTACTCCCAGGTTTGGTTTCTTTGAGCTAAGGCCCTTAATATGACCAATTGAATCAGGTTGTGATGGGTAAGGGATGAATATGGGTGTCTAGCTGATTTCACAAATCCTGCCATATGATGCAAGTCTTTAAATAGACAAAAGGGCATATTGATTAAATCCCTATGGCGTAAATGAGACAGTAAAGGGAATTCATAGAAATACGCAATTTGATATCTACCTTCACACGTAATGTACTTCTTCAAGAAGACCGCTAGTTCATTCCAGGGATGAGGTAGTGACTGTAATGTTATCCCCATCTTTTCTTGGCATACCTGTTCACCTGCTAGCAGAAACTGCAGAACTGTTTCTCGGTGAAAGCCACTGAATCATTGGAAAAACGCAGTCCATCTAGCAGCTACAAAGATGGCAAAAACCCCAGCATTTTTGCACAATTCCTACATGTTCGTAGGTTCATGTCTGGCTGGGATACCCATGGTTCCTTTCCCTCTGAATGCTAGTATCAGTTCAACAATTTACTAGCCCAGTAATGGAGGTTACAGCATAGGGTCATGCACGAACAACTGATGTTGGGGTTGGGAAAGTTAGGAAAGTTAAGACAATCATAAGAAGGGAATCATTGGTAAGATTTGGCCCCAAATTAGGAAAAAGGTGACAGCCATAAGATAACCTTGAGTACCCATAAGATCGTGTAGACGGAAAGTTAACAAAGCATGGGTATAATGACAGGTATAAAAAGGAGATCATGATTAATTTTGTCAAATATACTTAATGCTTAATCGTGTAAATAATCGGAACAATACCTTAGCAATTATGCGATGATCTGTGACTTCTCGATACAATATAGTGTGTCAAATACTGCCATCAATTTTAAACATAATTGTGCGTGTGTTGCGATGATGTTTCTTCCAGTGAACCAAAAGCTATCTTTTCAACCTTAACGGAGACATAATTGAAGTTGTGGGGTGACTCGGAATCAACAAAACCATGGGCGGCAGAAATCCCGGACAAATATAGAGGAGTCACAGCCCTTCTATGGATAGATATGGAGGATTCACAATCATGAAAGATAGGAAATCTGTTGTAATTTGGCGTAGTCGCATCTACGAGAAACAGGAAAATTTCTGCTAAAATTGGAGGAATCGTAGTCGTAAAAAAATAGGAAAAATATGCTAAAATTGGCACAGTCGCAGCTGCGCGAAAGGGAAAGATAGGTAAGTTTTACAGAGTCGTAGCTATATGGAATGCGAAAATAGGAAGATTTTATGAAGTTACAACTGTAGGAAATAGAAAAAATGGGTAGATTTTACAGAGTTGCAGCTGCACAGAATGGAAAAATTGACTCCTTATGGAGTCGTAGCTGCGTGGAATGGAAAAATGGGTAGGTTTTATGGAGTTGTAGCTACATGGAATGAAAAAATGGGAAGGTTTTACAGAGTCCCAGTTGTGCAGAACTGAAAAATGGGCAGGTTTTACAGAGTCGCAGTTGCGCAGAACTGTTCATCATTCAAAATCTTTTCTTCTTCATGGAGCTTTTTCCAAGGTAGGAAATTAGAATAGGGGTTCACAGTCGTTAGGCCCAGTTATGACCATTTCTCCTCAAGTCAATTCCTGCACAAATTATTTGAAAACATAATGATCAAGCGTAAAGGAAAACAAATCAAGAAGAAATAAAAACAACAAACATCAATTTATTTATATACAAAAATTTATTTTGTGTGGAAATCATAGTGACTTTCTAAAGATTGACAGGGGTAGAGAAAAATTTATGCCCTTTCTCTAACCGGTATCCTGGATCAGCTGCAACCTATGAAATAAGTGCGTACCTTGAGATTGGTTTGTGATATAATTGAAACCTATCACCATTAGAAAATAATGGTGTATGGTTTTCGTCGATGGTGATCAGATGAACTGTACCATTATTAAACACTATGTTGATCTGATATGGACCCAACCATATTGTGTGCAACTTACCTTTGAAGTCCCTTTTGAACCTTGAGTCATATAATAATGCCCAGTCTCCTTCACAGAAGATTTTTTTCTTGATGAACCAATTGTGCCATTTGGATCATTGATGTTGAATCAATGCTGTTTGATCCACTGCAATTATACATTTTTCATCAAGTTCATTTAATTAATTCAATCTACTCCTTTGTGCCTTTGTTACATCCAAGTTTACCTCCATGGTCGCCCTCAAAGTCTTGATTTCGAATTCGATAGGGAAGACAACACTCTTACCATACACCAAGTCATAGGGGGAGCACCCTGTATTATTGCGCCAAGTAGTGAGATATGCCCATAATGATTCTGGAAGTTTGTCAACCCAATCTCTGCGATGGCTTCTGACTGTTTTAGTAAGGATATCTTTGATAACTTTATTGGTACTTTCCACCTGGCCATTGGCCTGGGGATGGTAAGGTGAAGTTATCCTATGGTGAATATGGTACTTCTGTAGCAACGCTTCAAATTTATGTGACACAAAATGTGGTCCTTCATCTATGATTATTTCCTTGGGTACTCCAAAATGAGTGAATATTTCCCTGTACAAGAAGTCTATTACAGCCTGGTCATTGGATTTCACCAACGCTATAGCCTCCACCCGTTTTGTCATGTATTCAGTGAAAACTAAAATGTAATCTTTCTTCTTCGAGGAAGGGTTGATAGGCCCAACAAAATCTAAGGCCCGGCTATAAAAGGGTTCAACCACCAAATGTGGTTGCAAAGTTATTTCATCCAATCTATTAGGTTGGCCCATTCTCTGACAGTTGTCACAAGCCTGGACATACTTCTTCGCATCCCTCAAAACTGTTAGCCAATAATATCCCATTATTAACACCTTATGAACTGTATTTTTATCCCCCACATGGCTCATCATAATATGCCTTCAAGATATGGAATACTTCATCCTCCCTCACATCTTTTGATCTCAAGATCAGGACCTGTGTAGAAAAGATGACCATCTATCCAACAATACTTGGAACTTTGTTGAATAATTTTCCTTTTCTCTCTCTTTGATTAATGTGCCAAAAGCTTGCCTACATCCAAGTAGTTAGAAACATCTACATACCAAGGGGAATGGGATGAAAATGGAAATAAATGTTCATCTAGGAAAGAATCTTCAACCGGTGAACTGTCATCATTGTTAGTAAAACGAGATAACAAATCAGCAATAACATTTTCTTTCCCAGGTCTGTCAATAATGGTAATATTGAAATCCTGTAATAGTAACAACCATCTAGTTATCCTAGGATTTGTAACTCGCTTGTTCATTAAATACTTGATAGTTGAGTGGTTAGTGTGTATAAAGGTGGGATATCCACTAATGTAATTTCTGAGTTTGTTAATGGAGTAGACAATGGCTAAAAAATATTTCTCTGTAACGGTGTAATTGAGTTCAGTAGGAGCCAAGTTTTTACTAATATAGTAAATTGCATATGGTGCTTGACCATCCTACTGTCCCAACACTCCTCCAATGGTAGTGTTAGAGGCATCTGAAGAAATGTGGAAAGGAAGAGCCCAATTGGGCCCCCTTAATATAGGAGTTGTAGACATCCTCTTCTTAAGTTCATTGAACAATGTCTGGCATGCACCATTCCAAATAAACTGTACATCCTTCATCAATAAGGTAAATAAAGGAGAAGCTAGTTTGGAAAAAATTTCTATCGATCTTCTATAATAACCAACATGCCCAAAAAAGCTATGTACCTCTTCATATGTTCCAGGAGCAGTTATATTTTCAATTACCCTAATTTTGGATGGATCTACCTGGATACCATCAGTAGAGATAAAGTGCCCCGGCACTACACCCTTTCTCATCATTATATGGCACTTTTTAGTGCTCAAAGATAGCTCGGTCTGCTCACAACATGTTAAAAACTTCTCTAAGTTTTTCAATGCCTCCTCAAACTCACTGCCATATGGGGTAAAGTCATCCATGAAAATATCCATAATGACCATCTCCGAAAATATGCCGATCATAGCTCTCTGAAAGCTGGCTGGTGCATTGCACAAACCGAAGGGGAGTACCCTGTATGCAAAGGTACCCCGGGGACAGGTGAAGGTGGTCTTGTCTTGGTCTTCAGGATAAATCTAGATCTGATTATGCTTGCTAAACCCATCCAAAAAGGAGAAGAACTTCTTCCCATATAGGGTGTTAAGTACATGATCAATGAAAGGCAGAGGAAAGTGATATTTCTATGTTGCCTTATTTAATTCTCTGTAATCTACGTAGACTCTCCATTTCCCATTCTTCTTAGGTACTATCACGAGTGGAGAAACCCACTCATTGTCTGAGATAGGGTATATAAACTCTGATTCCAAGAGTTTTTGAATTTTCTCCTTCACTATGTCCCTAAGATTGGGGTTCATCCTTCGTTGTGGCTTGCACACAGGCCAGGAGTCACTCTTGATATAAATATGGTGGGTGCACAGATTAGAAGGGATACCCTTCATATCTATGTACTCCTAGGAAAATGCCCCCTTATTCTTTTTCAAGAGAGTGATCAAGCATTCTTGTTCATCAGGAGCGAGATTGGGATTGATATTTAGTATTTTTCCTGGTTCTATATCAACATGAACACTTTTCAAATTTTTCAGCACTGGAATTCTGTGGGTGTCACTGACTAATGTCTCCTCTATGATATTTTCTTGCTCTTCTTCACTTAGGGTACTATTCATGATCTGATAAAATTGTTTGTTGATAGAAGTGGGCTCACTGATGAAACTCTTAATGGCATCGTACTCTGTTTCATCCTTGAAATTCAAGGCCTTCCCTAATGTTAACATTGGTTGAACACCCTTCTCTTCCTCTAGCTCCATCCATAATGGATTTTTAGCTTCTAGACTAGGTCAAGCTAGAGGATATAAGGTTAGGTTCTTTGTTTCAGTTCCATCTGAGATGGTCATAGACCCTGACCAACAACTGATGCAAGCATCGGCTATGGCTAACCAGGGTCTTCCAGGATCAGCGGGTGTCTCCCTAGCTGCGACTTGGGTTGTAAAACTAGGAAGTCAGAAGGGTACTCCCATGAGTCAACTAAGATGATGAAGTCATCCAAGATTCCCTCAGGTTTTATAGTGGACCTGTCAGCTAGTTCTAGAATGGTAGGGGTTGGCCGAAGATTGGTGAGCCCAATTTTTTGTACAGTTTCTATGGTCATAACATTAATAGTTGTGCCTAGATCTACTAGCACATTTGGTATCTATGTGTTCCCAATCTGCACTGCCAAAGTAGGGTTCCTAGGGTCATCATATTTGGCCAGGAGAATTTTTCCCATTATCAATTCAGATAGTTTCCCTATGACATGGATAGTGGGAGGATCTCTGGGTTTTCTACCTAGTTTTCTTACACAAAGGTCTCAAATTTTTTGGGGGTCTCAGATTTTTTTGGCGTAAATAGGCACATCATGGAGGGCCTGGAACAGTGGAATTTTGACATAAATATTTTTCAACTCTCCTAAGCTGTTAAACTGGGGTTGTTCCACTACTTTTTGTAGTGTCAGTCTTTCAGGATATGGCGGTTCTCTAACCAGCTGTGTAGGTTGCGTTTCAATAGTTTTTTCTCTGTGTGTTTCAAGTAGTGTCTCAGTAGGACTTTCAACATCCTCCACAATGGGAACTGTTATGTGGGATGAGTAATGCTGGCTCATCCTTTCTTCAGACATAAAGGATGGAACATCCTCAATGACTAGAGGCTCCACTTCTCTCCTTGGTCATAAGCACATGTCGTTATAGGGAACTGGAGTAATGGAGTAAGTGGGCATGTTGGTAGTCTCAAACTGGTGGACTACTTTATTGTTTGGGTTGGGGTTAGGTTGACCAGGAAGCTGCGATCGTATAGGCATATTAGGTGCAACATTGTTCTAGAGTTGCAATTGTGGTTGCTAGTACTACTGGTATGGTTGAGGGTATTGTTGAGGAGGGTATTGTTGGTGAGGAAACTATTGAGGATATTGGCTATGGGGAAACTAGATTCCTGGATGGGAGTTCTTCCACCTAGGAGACCAAGAATTCTTTTGGTTTGGTGGTTGTGTCCAAGGGTTCAAGGAGCTGAAATTCTGCATAGGAGGTTGAGAAGGATGCCATTTATGGTTGGAATAAGGTGAAGGGAATTTTGTATTCATGTGATGCATATTATTCCAATTATTCATATTATTCAAAAATGGAAATGAATCTGGAGTCATACCTTGGTTTCAAGGTTGCCAAGGATTTTTCTGAGCAATGAAGTAGGTTGGTTCGATGTCTGAAGTTGATTCCTATAGAACTACCTTCAGTTGAGGTAGTGAAGGGCACTCCTTTGTATCATGGTTCAGTTTGCAGATCTGGCACACTTCCACCTTGTCAAGTGGGCACTCCTTCAGGGGATGATTCTTCCTACATCTGGGGAATAATACACCGACTGTTAGATCTTCTACTGCTTGCTTTTGCTTCATCCTTAGGACATCTATTTCTAAGGAGATGGATCTCATCATTTATGTTTTAAAGTTCTTGAGAAGATTTCCTATTTCTACTCAGGTGGCTCCTCCATTGGATGACTTATGTGTTCTATAGAAGGCATATCATTCCAATTTGTCCCGTTTGTTGGTCCTGGAGGGTCCTTTGGAATACCTTCTGCATAATTCAATAATATTCTCAAAATATTCCTTTGAGATATCCCCTTTTCCCATCAAGTTCAATATACCTAGGAAGTCTTCCCTAATCCCATGAAGTAGGATTATCTTGAGAACATATAGCCCCATATTAGTCCATCCATCCCTCTTCACATTGTACATGAGCCTTTCAACAAAATCTTCCAAACTTTCTTCATCCTTTTGTACCATCTTGAACAAGTATTCTCTTTTATCTTTAGTGTTGTAGTACTCCTGGTATTTCTCTAGGAACACCTGTTTCATTTGATCCCACGTGGTGACAGTTTCACCACCCAGGCTCATGAACCAACGTAGCGCATTATCATTCAAAGTGGTAGGGAAAATTTTTAACTTTTGCTCACTGGAAGTGTAGTCATAGCTACGACAGAGGATGTCAAACTCAAATAGGAATTCATCTAGATCCTCTATGGCCTTTCCATGAAAATGAGGTAATACTGATGGTGATATGTTTGTTCATGAGGACTTGTCCAACTGGACATGGAATGGGGAACTGGAGTGTGGAAACTGTCCCCTCAGGTGGGGGATCATTATCATTGTGATGATCCCCCCCAATCATCTCTTTATGATCTTCTCATTCACGTCTATTATTCATATTTTCTTCTTCTCTCTCCTGTATTTTCTTCCTCTGATCTTCCTACTTCTTATGAAACTATGTCCACTCCTCCTTTGTCACCTCCTTCTCGTTAATGTGATAAATCACGTCTCAATCACCTGCTCCTGTAGCACTAACTCTATCTTCCTCTGCAAGGACACCTAAGGGTGTCACAGCTCCTCCTATGTTCTCCACTATGGAAACGGATGCTTCCACTATGGGGGTAATTGGGATTATTTTGATGGAGGACCCCTGATGGAGAGCTTCGGTAGAGGAATTGGTTCTAGAAACTAAATCATCAATGAATGTTCTTCTTTCCACTACTGTATTTCTTCCACAACCTTGACCACCTAGAATGTTAGTATTCTGGGGAGTTCTGGGGGTTACAAGAATGTCATGCTGTACTCTTCTCGTATTCATGCAACCTAGAACATGCAAACTTAAAGACTGAAGAAAAATGAATACGTGCAACTACTATGGTGTCTAATAATTACCTTCCCCAACAATGGAACAAAAATTATGGTCCCTCTATATGTCAGTTAATTAAAACCATCATGCAGAATGCTCGATATAAATTGTCAACCCAAGGAACTCTTTTTATTTCAAAGATAAATCACACTGTCTGTGCTTAAACACTAAGTAGTTGATGACTGAATAAACTATCCTACTTATCTATTTTTTCAATCTCCTTCCATAATCAAACTGATTTAAACTACCTATCTAAGAATTCATAATTGGAATCACTTCCTACAACTTCAACCCAGCAATGAATGATTCCTGAAATAAATATCTAGAATTACTTTTGTAGAAAGTTAAATCCTAATTTACTAGACTATATTCAGATCCATTGTAACTACCTTATCCAACCTTAATCTAGGAATAATAAATAACAGGAATTGAATCAACATTTCTAGACTATATTCTACCTGAATTATCAAACCTGAGCAAGACAAGTAATTGAAGGAAACTAAGGGAGAGCTTGACTGTTAATATATCACACACATGCATAAAATAAATTAGCATACACAGTCGACTATCACACCACACTACTGCAGCTTAAAGGAAATGCAAGCACTAAGTATTCCAGGAAACACAATGATTAACATGATTGTTGTAGCTACTGAAACAAATGTATACAATGTAACATCCACACCACACAACTAATTAATCAAAAATATAATTAACTTGGTGATATCTATGGGAAGACAGGCCCAACCTTGGAATAGAGATGCTGAAACTAACACAAGTTAAAAAATAGAGATCTGAAGAATCCTAATCCTTGTATTAAAATGGTGATATGAAGGTACATTCTATGTTACACCTTACCCAATAAAATATGATATTGTCCAACCCTTGGCTCTGAATACTTCCCCGTACTTATACCTCAACAATCGTAACTGACACCCACTAATATAAGGAAGTTACAACTATGGGAGGAATTAAATAGAGGCAAGGAATATAGGCAATTATGTTGCCCGAGCCAATAAATGAATAATAGACCCAATTCAAGAGAGGCCCTGATGATTTCATCTAACTTCAAGTAGTGGTGTGCTTCTGTAGCTAAGTCTATTACATCCATGTATGTCACAACCATATCTATCGCAACCCATGTGGAATGATGACCCTTGGTTGGATCTGCGTGTAGAGACGGGACTGGCAAGTCATAGCTGATAGTGAATGCTCATATCCTCTTTGGACCACTTGGGCTGCTACACCTGTACTCTCTCACATCTTGCACTATCTTTTTGAAATCATAATGAGTTAGCATAATCCAAAGAAGAAAAGTCCTGATTATAGCAATCATAAGCATTAATAAGGTGAAACAATAAATAATCATACCTATGAAGAGTCATGGCTCAAGTGAGGAAGGAATTTCTGTTTGGTGCACAAAATGGAATAAGACAAGACAAACAAGGTATAAAGGATGTGGTTTAAAAGGGGCATTTTGGGACCCAACAGTTATGCATTTGGGAGGTGGGTGAATCCATGAAGATGGGTGTCTATTTTGGGGGGTCTTATGAGAAAATAAGTCTGATTTTTTCATGTTTTTTTAACTTTGGGCGAACGAAAGTGATATTTTTGCTTAGAATTTCACTTTTAAGTTAAGAAAAAAACTTTTAGAGAATTATGTTAGCTTTCTATTCATAATTTTTTCAAATTTTTTTATTGAGATTTGATATGTCATTTTGGAAAATGTTTGACACTGTGTCCTTATAAAATGAAAGGACTAAGAAATAGTCATGTTTGGTTGCGCCACTAAAATCATTGTTAAACTTGTGTTTTGCAAAAAAAATATATGCTACGACAATCTACACATAATATACTATTGCGATGATTATAAGTTTCTAACCAACAGATCTATATACTAATTTTAGTATTTTTTTGAATTCGATCAATGGAAAAACCTTGTTGGTTTTAAACATGTTTTTGGTTGCGACACTTTTCTCTCAATTGAATATAAAACTTAAAAATCTACAAATACCCTTTTGAATTAAACACTCCAATTAACTGCATGGTTGCAGCCATGTTTGTCACAGCCATGTTTGTCGCTGCCCACGTGGAATGATGACCCTTGGTTGGATCCGCATGTAGAGACAGGACTAAAAAGTCACAGTTGATAGTGAATGCTCATATCCTCTTTGGACCACTTGGGCTGCTACACCTGTACTCTCTCACAGCTTGCAATATCTTTGTTAAATCATAATGAGTTAGCATAATTCAAGAAGAAAAGTCCTGATTATAGCAATCATAAGCATTAATAAGATGAAACAATAAATAATCATACCTGTAAAGATTCAGGGCTCAAGTGAGGAAAGAATGTTTGTTTGGTGCTCAAAATGGAATAAGACAAGCCAAGCAGGGTATAAAGGATGTGCTTTAAAAGGGGTATTTTGGGACCCCACATCTCCCCCCAACTGTTCTATTGCATGTCCTCGTGCAAGAACCTCCACTAGTCTGAATCAGAATCTTGAACTGTACCTTGCTCATGGAGAGATGAAAA
>LPNX010888657.1:43367-62856 GCA_001517045.1 Pseudotsuga menziesii | reverse complement strand
AGTCTTTCCATAGGGACTACCCCCCTTGGCTCTGTTGGGATCTTGCCTAAACGGAGGAGTTGTGGACTGTGGTGACAGTGGTCCCCAACTCTCACTTGCCCTTTGAGGACACACATAGCAGGTTGTGACTTTCCCGCACCTTAAAGTGTGAATTAGGCGGCAACACAATGAAAAAGGTGAACAGGTGTGATTGTCTGAGTCATCAAGGAACAACCAATTTCAAGGGGAAAAGGTTAATTAAGGGCTAGTGCTAAGGATGGGAGATCAGTGCCTTTCGTGCATTGGGAAATGGAGTCAGTATACACCTAGCGTTGAGGTGAACCCACCTAGGGTAGACCCTGATCTGTGGACCCAGATAAGTCTTTTGGTTCGGATGGCTCTATCAAGGCAGGAAATCAGTCAAGGAAGGCTAGCGTTAGGGTTGAATGAGACAAATCTGTAGATCTGAGGCCACCGGTAGACAACCAGCTTAGCGTTGAAGGTGAAATGGGACCAGGAGGGGCTGATCTACACACTTGGTTCAGAGAAAATTGGAAAAAGTCAAATCTTGAAAAAGTCAAAGTTGATGAATGAGGCTGAGAGGATGAAAAAATGATTTCTTCAGATCTAGGGCAAGCAGGCTGGATCTAGCTTAGAGTTAGGGGTGTTCTGGAGTGCTTAGGACCCGATCTATCAGCCTAGCCTGTCAGATTTCGGAAATGTAAACTTCGGAAAGGGTTAGTTTCTTAGTGATGGTGCTAGGGTTGTTTTTAGTCTAAAACTCAAATCTAGGTCACACTGTCATGAATCTGGACAATGTTGGGGGCGATTTGGACTGTGTGAGACCCGATCTATTAGTCTATGAAGTCAGAAATCAGAAAAAGTCAAAACCCTAGTAGGTCAAATTTTCAGTGGGGACGCTATGCAGTTTTCAGACTAAAATTCAGATCTAGGTCAAACCAGCAGGAATTTGACCAGCGTTGCAGTAGATTTAGTGAGGGGTAGGCCCGATCTGTGAAACCCAGCAGTGTTTTGGCCAAAAATCGGACGGTTTCTAGATTTAGTATTTTTTAAGGTCTTTTTTAGTATTTTAAGAATTTTCAGAAAAATGAAAGGAAAATAGGTACAATGGATTCAGATCTGTTAAAGAGAAGAAAATTACCTGTTGGATCGTACCTGGAAATGCTTGTAGAAGTCTTAACAGTGATGATCCTTGCTATCCCGATCAATTATGGAAGATCCACGTGGTTTCTATGACAGATGTAAACCCCAAACCACCAATGCGTCCCCTACCCTGCATGAGCAAACGTCAACAATATCAGATTTGCTAAGACAAGATAAAGAAACCAAATGCTATAGGAAAGTAAAAAGAAGTAATCATAGATCACAATTACACTAATGAAAACCCCTTGATACAAGACGAAGATAACCGAATGAGTTGAGGTCCCCCTACAACATCGCTCCAGCCAAAACGCCCTCCTGTAGACAAGACAATGATAGCAGAAAAAATATAGATCTCACATGAATTTCCACAATGCTAGGAAGCAGAAGACTATACAATCACCATTTGAGAACATCCGATGCAAAGCAGATCCAGAAAGTATCCATGGAAAAATCTTTCTATTATTCAGATCCAAGAGCCAAAGACCCCTTACAAATGAGAAGCTCTCTCCTTTCAATAGAAATGAGAGAACCACAATCATAACCGAATCCTAACCACTTTCAAAAGGAGTGGCTAAGATTAAAAGATAAAATGTTCTAATCAATGGTTGAGATGAGCTCAACATACAATACATGGATCAATATAACCATAATGTACCAAAGTGGACTAAATCACCCATAAAGAGGGTACCCCACTCAACAAGAAATAAATGAAGCACATGGTGGGTCCATGGAGTGTTGAATAACTCCCTCTGGGTGACCCCATGGCACAATAAAATAATATAATATTTTAATTCTTTGACTTTGGTCCTCCTTGAGGAAATCATGAGCCTCCCAAAAGCTCCAGAAAATAATATAAAAATGCCCAAAAATAGGTGTGGGCCCAATCAGGTGCTGCAATTGCTGGAGAAGGTTGAGGACATCACTCTCATCATTATGACTCATCCCATGTTATTTCCTTGCCTCAATAGCCCAAATCGATTTCTTCAATAGCCATTTAATCATTTTTTAATTTGCCTCGGGAAATGTGAACCTGCCAAAACAGCCTCCTAGGGTGCCTGCGTTGTAAACTGAGCCCACCATGCTCTCTGGGATGGGGGTACTACGGTACAAACAAGTGGCTGCACCCCCTATGCCCATACAACACCCTAGGAGATCCAAATAAAACATCTCCCTGCGCAGACACATCATCCTGTGAAGCAAAACTATATCAGAAAGGTAAAATGAGCCTGATCATTTCTGCAAGTGCTCAAAACTGAAAATAAACTGTCTCATTTGACTCAGAGAGTCCAAATCCATCTAGGGTGTATACTCATACCCCTCTCAGGTCTCTATCTGATCATCAACCATATCCAATAGACAATATAACCATTTGTAAATGATCAGATACCAATAATATAACTCAGACTATCATCCATTTGCTGCAAGTGTTATAAATCTAAGACATGCTCTATAACTCATTTAAGCAACAATCACAACAAGTAGCAATCATTTCACTGGCGGTACATCAACCAAATGCATATATAAGGCTTTATTTATTATTACTCAGACTTGACTTTTAGGACTATACTCACTTCATAGTTGTAGTCAATTTGCTAGTGAAGGGTGAATGATGAAATTGACAAGGCTAAGGCATAGGATGACTTCCTACTTAACATCATGACACTTTGGATATGGAAGGGGAATACTCACTATAACCAATGTTGGACAAACAACAACACAAGGAATGGCAGTGCCTCACAAATGGTTGAGTTGTTTAGAGAGTGCTTATTCAACTTAGGCATCATGACTACATCAAGCTTGATCCAGTTTCATTAGGATCATCAATTTTATTTCCATGGACTTTTTGGCCTATATGACCCTTTAGGACTTCAGCAGTGCTTAAAAGCACAGCTAATCACAGCTTTCATCCGGGACATGTTTATTTTATAAGGTCAGCAATATTTGGATATAACATATTTTTAACCATTGCTTTTTTGGACCTTTTCTTATACCCTTCAAGGGGTATTTTAGCATTTCATTGCTCTTGTCCTCTTTACATATGTTAAGAAACACAGTTTTAGCATTTTCATTTTCCATGGGCGCATACATAACACTTTCCAATAAGTAGTAGATGAGCTTTCAGTTTTAGCCAACAACATCTCAGGTGGCTAGGGGGAGTTCTGCACAGTGCCAAACATCAGGACAACCAAAATGATTTAGGCATACAATCCAACTCACCAAAGGCAAGTTCTATCACCAACTCAGAGCCGAGACACAATATAAACAGAGAGGCTTGTCCAACAAAGGTTCTAGTGGCGGAAAAGGTCCTCCATGCCATAAGTCAAGCAGTAAGTCGGGTTGAAAACTAAACTGGAAGGTAATGGATGGGTGGAGATAGTGAATGATGAATCCAACACTAGCAAGCCAAAACACTGGTGGGAATGACTACCTCTATTCTCCCTAGGGAGGGTAAAACCAATGAGTATAGATCAGGAACTTCAAAGTCAGAGTAGGGACATCAATACATAAATACAAATACATCCAAGTCCATATTATTATGACCGCCAGATCATGACACCACATGTTAATACATGTCACCAAAATGAGTATAAAAGCAATGATAACCATAACACAATATAAAAAACTGAGTCATAATGCATGTAATCCATCTGAAACATCATCTTTCCAATGAGAAAGCACTGATATAAAACTGGGCATCAATAACTGCTCTGCAATGACTAAATGGCTACATCGGTCCTCAGATCTGAGTGTCCTAAGACTCAGTCCTGACATGGGAGAGTACAATAGTCCACCAATACAATAATGATCCGTCAGAACTGCTCATCTTAGCATCTCATATGTAAGAGATCTGGCTGGAAAATGTACTGTGTCTAAAAAATAGAATATGGTAGCCTGGCTACTATATATGTGATAACAATACCTTGCTATGATTTTGGTAAGTTATGATATACATATCTCTAATGCCATTTAGCCATGGTACATGGCTCTGTAGCTTATTGGGTTAGTCATGATACATGACTCCATATGCCCACATGAATAGAGACATAGTCAAGGCCTCCGATGGCTTTCAGAGACTCATCTTAGAAATGAGGTAATAGTCAAGGTCTCTGAGGACTACGCGTGACTATCTGAGACTCAACTTGGGGAAGGAGTAATGGTCACAGTGTCAGTTCTGTATGAACTTGTCTTCATATCCAACTTGAAACAAGGATGGCTTTGCAGGAAGACGTATATGACTTACATCCAGTATGAAAAAGGATTGGCTCTGTAAGATCTTGCATCCAGTATGAAAAAGGACTAGCACTGCTGAGAACTACATCCAATATGAAAAAGCACTGGCTTTGTAGTGGTACACCTTGCATGAAATAGGGTTGGTTACCATACAAATTTAGGAACCTGTATGGTTGGGAGATTTATGGGTTGTACCCCATACAAATATGATGAAAGTCTCACATAAGGTTATGGCCCTTGTGAGCCCTCATATGATTGTAGCCTTATGGATGTTATGTGGAGTTTGTAGCCCGTGATGTGGTGAAGACTCATTAGTAGTGATAGTCCTAGTGAGATCTTTGGATTGTGTTGATGCACATTGATTCCATGCATGTTTCCTGTTGAATTGGGTTGAGCTGAAGCATGTTGACTTGGTGCGTTCTTCCCCGACAAATTGGGTTGAGCAGATGCATGAGTTGTGGAGCTTGTGCATGTTCTCTGATGAACTGGATTGAACTGATGCACAAAGATTGATGGACATTTCTCAATGAGTTGACGCTGTGTCAGGAGCCCTTCCATGTGTATAGAGATGTTCGAGATAGCTGTTATGTATTGATGATATCCAGATATGCTCCGGTTGATGATGATGATGCCTCCTTAGCTAAGAGGGAGTGTTGGAGTAGTAGTTGCATGAGGATCGTCCTCATAGGTCGGCCAAGAAAGAAAACAAAATAAATAAATAATAAAAGAGATATGACAAGTTGGCCCTAGTTAAATTTCGATACAAAATCAATATAAATAGGGGGCGCCTCTCCTCATTTGACACACTGAACTTGAGCACTGCAACACAAGTTTGCCCCTACTAGAGAAGTTTGCTACTGTAGCTTGGAGAGGAGGTTTATTTGGGGTCCTCCAAGCTTGGAGATGTTTCTTTTTGTTTTCTTGGGTTTGCGCTACTACGATCTGGAAGTGCTCTATCTCGAAACGATTATTGTCTCTTGGAAGGGAGAGCTCAGAGGTGACATTGATTTGTCTATGGTTGGGTGGTGATCTTTGTGATCATCATGGATAAACGAGCTCCACTCTTTGTTTTTGCGCTTTGATATTCTTCTGGTGATCTTGGTTTTGCAGCTGTCAAATTCTAACACCCATGGCTTAGTGAATCCATTCAAGGCAATGCTCACCAACTTTCGATCTATCACGGTCTTCCCAACCGCTGCTAACTTATCATGAACCCGTGTGATCTTGGAAAGATAAGAAGTTACTATATCTGATTTGGACATCTTGGTGCCCCTGAGTTCCTCCTTTAGCACCATCTTACTATTGTGGTTATGACTCTAGTACAAACCAGTCAAAGACTCCCACATTGCCTTGGGCGTCTTCTTGTTGAATAGATGAGGTATCACATGATCCTCACTGCATCTAGAATGATTCTCCTGACTTTCACATCCTTCTCGGTATACTCACCAAGTTGTGTAGCATCAGTAGGAACGATTTGTTGCTGATCTGCAAATTCCCAAATCTCGTTCTCCATTAGCAGTAATGCTATTCTCTCCTTCCAAGGACTATAGTTGGATGCACCTTCCAATCGGTCCTCATATCATAGTCCAATTGATGTAATCTTGTCCAATCAAATAACCTGACCAAAGATTTTTTTTGTTTCTACTATAAACCCTTGCCAGATGTGATTTCCATCTTAGAGCCAACCTTGCTTTGATACCATGTTGAATTTTACTCAATACCAAATTCTGATATCTATTCTCAATAATTTTTACACTCATAAATTATAAACACAAATACTTGATATTTTTAACCAATAATGCAACAAAACGAAATGGGGAATCAATCACACATTTGACACAATTATTTATCCTGGGAAACCCCAATGGAGAAAAACCAACATTTAATTTTCTTCTTTATTAATGTTGTCTCATAGAGAACATTAGAAATTTACAATCATGGAACCTGTAAGTCAGTCCCAAAGAAAATCAACACACTGTAGAAATCACCCGCAAGGCAAATCGACCTTGCGTCACCCTATGCAGCCGCTTGGATCACTCCTACGGCCCTGCATTTGCCTCACGTGACTCTTATAATAGCCCGTTTCACTTCGGCTTAACACATGTGGATCACATCACCCTGCTAGACCCTTGCATCACTCCCTTGTGTGACTGCATCGATTGTACAACGCCTTGCGTCAGTCCTTCGATCCTCTGTGTCACTGTATGAATCGACCCTCTTTGAGATTCGACTTCTCTCTCTCTCTTCCCTAGATCTTCTCTCCTTGCAAATCTCTCCTCTCTTCTCTTCAGCCACTGAGTCTCTCACTCACTCTTAAGAAAATCCCTCTTTGAAATGATGTTGTGATCTTGTGTATCTTTCTCCTCTCCTTAGGCAGCTTTTCAATGACCAAGACCCTATACCCCAATCTTCAAAGTGATGGATGGCCAAGAATAGGTTTTGAGCCTCACTTAAGATCAACGTCTATGACTTAATCTTAAGTTCACTTTTAGTCATTAGCCAACATTAAATTAATTAATGTGCGTTTTCTAAGCTAGACTCAGGAAAGAGATATAAAAGTCACTTACTCTCTCAAGCAAGTACCTAGAGAGGTAATTTGGACAACTTCTGCATGCTAGACACAGCCTATGCAAAAGCACTTGTCCAAACTACAAACATCAACACTTAGGGTACTCTTCTTCTCCTGGCTTGTGCTGCAGTGGGTCTTATAAAGAGAGTACAATAAACAGCAAGAAGATTGTGTATCTCCTTTAGAGCATATGAGGTACCTCACCTCTAAGATCAAGTCATGCTTCTTGAGACCAATCTTTCAGCCAATTCACCATGAAAAATGCGAGCATTAAGCCAACCATCCAGCATTAGGGAGTAAAACGATGAGCTCTCAAACCCAACCCTCTATTCTCATATATCCTTTGAGACTCATGTCACTTGTCAATATCATGCAAAAATGCTAATTGTTTTTGTCCTAAATGCATAATATTCACTCACACACATGTCATCTCCTTGCACAACTAATCATTTCAAAAATACATAATCAATTATTATTCACCAAATCCCAACTAAATTTCTTATTTTTGCTCTTGGAAGTTTCCTTAATTTCTTCTTTTCATAATCGAGTGAATGCATATGAATTGGCATTTTCATATTTGAATAAAGCTACTAATTGATAATAATTTTCTCCCCTTAAATTTCAAATCTGAAGTACTTTTCTCTTTTATAAACTACACCTAAGTCTACATAAGAATCGAGACCTGAACACACTTATCATTTTATTGTGTCCAATGATTATTGAAGTCAAAGTATAGTTTTCTTTCAAAGTAGTCTTACACAAACCACAGTCGATACCAAGGGTGAGACCAAGCTTACTCATGGTCTTCAAGGATCCAGTACCAAGAGCTAGGCAAGTGTTCACTACAACTCTTCAAATATCATTTTTTCATGGTGGGGGAATAGTGTTACAGTTGGGACCTAGTTAACCCAGCTGACCTACCTCTGGAGAGAGACTAATGGTCATCAAGGAATAAGGGTTGACACCTTATTGCGTGCCCCTCAGTGGATCCTTGTGAATGATCGAATCTGTGGCCTATCGCCTACCTTTATGGCAATACACAACCTTTAGGCAAAAGCATGTGTTTTTCAACTATTGCACAAAAATGAGTGCTTGCAGGTAGGAATAGGCAACCTAGACCTCCTCCCCCAATAATTCTCATGTGATACTCTTCATACAACCCTTTGCCCATGTATAAGCTTAATTGACAAATATCATTCCTATCTAAGCACACAGAGACAAATATATAAAATAGTACTATCCAATAATCATGAATAATTAATAAGAAATGAAATACACATGACAATAATAAATATCCTGATCCCATCTTGGGTCCACATCTTGACTCTAATCCATAGTCCATATGCACCAGTGTTTCTTGTCACACTTGACAAACCATTAGTAACATCGCATAATATAATAAATTTCTTCACGTAAACATGTGTTCATTTTCAATCTTCTGTGGCATTACTTATCATTAAAGTTCATGTTACCTATATGACTTTGAGACAGGCATACATCAATGTCAATGCATATCTCAACCTACTCATATTTCACAATAAATCATCACACCACCCAATCATTTTATACCATTCCAAGAATATCGAGACATAACATCAAGCAATAATTAAACTAGATCAACTCAAAAGTATAGATCACATCATCCAAAGGTGTATCTGTCAACCAACTAGGTCATTCTTGCAACCAGAATGCCCTTAAAAAAACAATAGCACATCAAACAACGATGTCAAGGCAAAAGAGGGCACTACAAAACATCAAGGGTCACACACCCCTTCACATTGTGACTTGACTTAGTCAATGCATATTTATTCAATGTATATTTATGCACCGTCACAAGACTCATTCTAATCATTATTCACAATACTCAATATTTTATTATATACTTGCAAAAATACTCCATTCTCGTAATAAATTGGAATTATTTGTTCTAGACACTTTATGAGTTAGTTTTTAAATTAAGTGTGTAAATAACTTATAGATTCAGCCTATTGAATTCATAAATAAATTAGCATCGCTAATGCTCACTGTGTGATGACTAGAGCTATTACACCATGCAATTTTGATGGTTACAAGGAGAGTTATTTTTATAAAGTTGTGTTGCATAAGGGTCTTTTTTTATGCTGCATAAGCTTTTGATGGTTTTTACAAACAATGAGTCTTATGTTGAAGATACATGTAAATTATTGTTACTATATAGTTTTGGGTACTCATTGTTTTGCCAATTCTCTTATATGATTTAGATTGGCCAAATTAAACATCGCATTTATTCAATGGTATCTATATATACATACATAGTGATTTGTTTTTTTGATGCTAAATGATTTGCATAGATTTTTTAGCTTGCCTAACTATTCTTTGAATTTAAGTATTTGTAATATGTATAGGCTTTTAAAAATTATATACTATTTATAAGGACCTCTTTGTTTGTTGAATGTACGGAATCCTTTGCTTGTTGAATGTTATGGGATCCTTTGTGTTGGATTGAAGTCCAAAGTGAACTTGGTATTCGCTTTTTATCTTCATGTGATTCAACAGGTTTTGAAAGAAGGGAATGAGTTAATGGAGATTGGCAAACTGAAGGAAGCACTTGTTTTCTATGAAAAGATAATGGAAGAAATGGTCTTCCAGGTACTTTTGTACTCAACCCATGAGTATGGGAATGCATGATCTAGTTCTTTTCTCCATTTTCTTTATTGTTTTTTCATTCATTTATTTGATTGCGAGTTATTTATGAGAATAAAGTAAAAAGATAGTGTTACAACATGGAAGATAGTAGCAGTTATTAAGGTGCTCAAACATAGAATAAATTGGGCAAATTTTTGTAGGAACAACAGGTCATCAAATCAAGATTAATTTAGGAAACAAAATGGGTTAATTTTATCAATAAAATCCTTCCTTGAAACATGACTCGACAACACATCTCAGTTCTTTCATACTCTCTATTTTGAATCTTTTATATTTTACGATTGCATTAATTTTGCCCCAAATGCCTTCTCCCATCTTCAAGTATGATATGCTCAATATTTGTACAAAACTATCTAGTTTTGAGATAGAGAAGAATTTTTTTAATTCAATACCCAATTTACCATGAACTTAGAGGTATATTGGTGATAATTAGTAGGTGAAAGTTTGATAATGTGCCATTTTGGTAATGTTGCCCCCAATTTTGCATGGGTGTCCACTTGTTATTTTATCACATTTCTAGCATGGGGTTATGTGTTGATGGAGATTTGGATGGCTTAGTATTGATGCTTGTGGAGTGTTCTTGCTCCTTTGTACATGTTGTTGCAAAATTTAGCAGTCTTGTGATTATAAGGAAAAATGATTGCTTAAACCAGCAAAACTCAAAGATTTACTCCTAGGTGTCACAATGGTAGGCCTCTCTCTATTTAGGTCTCTTAAATACCCTATGTGAAATCTAGACTAACTGCGGGAGACGATCCTAACTAAAATTTCCAAGGTACTAACTAGAGGTTCCCACATGCAATGTCTAAAGACACAACAAAGTGGCCTAACTTTGTCAATTACTAGTTTAATTGATTTATAAGATGATTAACTGTACTTAGAAAATTGAAAGGGTTTTAAAAAGAAATAAACCTAGTTTGATGATTAGGAGAACTTACAAAAATATGTTATTGGAAGTTTAATTCTCCAAGGTGGCTAAGGGAAGGTGATTGATGTGATTCCTATCAGTACAAATTCAAAGTTAAGGATGGTTGCCTAACACAATATGGATTTTATTCATTCACAACATATGGGTTAAGATAAAATGGATCAAATTAATAATGTTATGAAAGCAAAAGTATCAGCAAAATCCTTGAGCAAGTGCAAGTTGATAGTGTTGGTAGTACAAGTGAACCATAGCATGAAATATTGCATGTACAAGTGTAGATCTCAGACAAGTGTTTTACCATTGAATTCACTCATAAGCAATGTTTGCTCTATAGATGTTTAATGGTATCATCAACACACAAATTACTTGAACATGAGAATTGATAATCTAAGTGCTGAAGTAAAACAAGTTGATCATAGCATTTGAAATTCAGGCATCCACTTACAAAGATATTATTCAAGTATGAGGTTTAAACAAGTGTTGATGCTGAAAGTGAAATGTAAGAAATGTTGACTTGGATGGAGACAATTTCATTAGAAGAATATTTCTTAATTTGCAAAAAGGTAAGTGTTGGCCTTGAGCAAAGAAAATCTCTGCTAAAGTTCAAGACTTTGGAACCCTTTTTGCACTATTAACAAGAATGATTAGTGTTGAATTTATTAATGTAGTCTCTAGCAATATTAAACATGCAATGTAAAATAAATAACTTGAAATAAAGCTGAAATGAAATAACAAGTCATTCACATTAACATTACACAATGCTAGAAGATGTTCAACACATAAAATGGTTTGTTGTAAAACAAAGTATGCGGAGATAAATAAAACAACAAATTAGTAAGAGGCATTCACCATGATAACTGTTATCACACAAAGTGTAGCAACCTACTAAAGGTGTCCTATCTTGGACGGTAGAGGTGAGGTAGCTAACAGATGACACCGCAAGGGCCTCGTCCACTGCGGATGAAGGGTAGTTGTCACACCGGACGGGCTCTTGTTGCTTTAAATCAATCCGGAGAATGATCAAGGGGGAGACCCTACTAGCCTATGAAGGCTAGCGCACCTACTCAAGACACTCTTAGGGTTATGTAATGATTGAAAGATGAGAGATAATGAGTGAGGAAGTTTGGATCTAGAGAAAAGATGTGGTGTGGAGGTTAGGGCGAAGTTGGGGAAGCTTAGAAAATAGGGAAAATGACCAAACTTAATGAATATTGTACCACAAAGAGTTTAGCAACGTAGATCTCGAGAGATCTAGCCATACACAAGAAAATTCAAGTTGGCACCCACTTAGTGTTTAGGCAAAAGTGGACAAAGTGGACCCAAAAGAGTAAATCAGGGCAATGAATGACTAGATCGGGATGCTTGAAGGATAGATCTGTGAAAAAGAAGTGGGTTCAATCATACCCAGCTGATAGATCTGAAGATTTGGCCACCCACCCAAAGGGGCTGCCCCCACCTAGAGAGTCTAGTGCTAGATCTCAGGGCAAATGGAGTTCGATTCTTATGAAATTCGAGATCTATGGTTTATTCAAAATCTCCAAGTGGGTTTTGATTGCCATCATAAAAAACTCACTGGATCTATCAGATCTACAAAACTAGGGTTTGAAATAAAGGTTTTTGTTTGACAATTGGATGAAAATAAAGAAAAAAATTACTAACCTTGCAGATTGTACGTGAAAATACTTGCGGCCACCTTGAATATCGATGATCCTTCCACTTAGTTACAATTTCGAGCAAGATCCAACATGAAATGGAAGAAAAACGCCTAGTGAAGGTAGTGTGCCCCCTCTTCTCCACCTGCAAAATCAAACTACCAAAGTGAGATTTGTTCACGGATGAAAAAGATAAGCTACATATGTCATCTACAAAAAGAAATTCAATGCACAAAGTAACAGTGGAAAACTCCCTGAAGATGAAACGATTTGCCTGGAAGACGATGCAAGACGCCTTAGCAATCTCCTCCAACCAATTTGCTACCCTGCAAAAGATAAATACGACCTCCGCATAAAAATATTGTTTGCATGCGGGATCCACTGAAATGTCTAAGCAAAAGGCATAACAATCACATCCAAGTACATTCACAAAGCTTCCAAGAGTTTTTGCAAAAGTTTTTTTGTATTCAATACTCTCAGAGCCAAAAGTCCCTTTTACAAATGAGAGAGCATCTCATTATATGGATCTCTCAAGTACATAAAACCTAGATCCAAAAGATCAAGGGTCACGATCAAAAGATAAAAACAATTTAATCAACGACTAAGATTAGCCGGATACATTATACACAGATGAACTCAATAATTGAAGGGGGGCGCACCACTAAAGTTGTCAATTAGGGGGCACACCACATCAAAATGACCAATAACCACAAGGTAGCACATGGTGGGGCTAGGAAGTTATAACATCTTTCACTAGCATGTCCCCATCGCACAACAACAAGGTGTGGTGGAAAATAAAATCAAAGAGTGATAAAAATCACTAGGACCTCTCCCTAAAAAATACATCAAAACGTCCTCAATCTGAATAAATCAAGGAAGTGTGGATCCCATGTGAAGTGAAGTTGATTCTGGATGATGAAGGTGACCCAAACACTATGCCTCCGATCAATTCCATGCCATTTCTTTGCCTCATTTGCGCAAATCAATTTCTTCATTAGCCATTTTTCTTCATCAAAATGCTGCCTCGAGAACATAAAACTGCCAATATCTCATCGAGGACCAAAAATTGAGGCCAAATGACTGCACGGATGGGTCTAGCACCAAAGTAGTATGGTACAATCAACTGGCTACACCCCAAGATTCTCTTTGATGCTCTAGGAGATCTCATTGCTACCTACACTGTGTTTTATTTTTAATTTCCCAGGGAAAATATGCTTCAAAAAGGCTAAAGGACCCAGATCTCTCCTGTAACTTCCCGAAACTGAAAACCGACTACACCAATGAACTCAGAATGGCCAAATCAACTAGGAATGAGTACTCATACACAATATGTCCATAAAGATACATCAGAGGCCCTATCCATGTTAGAACCATAATAATAATAAAGCCTGTCAATGCTGATAATCATAAAAATAATACAAGCCATCATAGTAAGTCACCATCTGAAGCATGGATATGTCTAATGGACACCTGTAGACCATAAATAATCATCATCCACAACCATCGGTCTAAACCTCATCCTGGACCTTGCTCATGGCTTGGTCAACATAGGGTTGACCAGGTCAAGACTGGTTGACCAGGTTAAGATTGGGTTGACCAAGTCAAGATTGATCAAATGATGACCCAAGTGCTAAACTTGGAAATTGAAAAGTACAAATGGAAATGCATGCTCAATTATCTATGCTAACAATGAGACTCAAGTACAAATAACATCTGTTGGCGAGTATAAGCACAATACATATATATAAATAATCTAAATCAAAATAATCAACTGGTTTAAACAAGAGCCTCCATTGTATACTCATTTATAGATTTAGCCATTTTGCTAGTCAAGGGTGAAGGTGGATGAAACTAGGTAAGGCCAAGGGAATGATTTGACACTTGACACTGTGACCATCTAGGCTTAAGGACAAGGGAATCAACACAACACATAAGTTGGACTAGGTGAACAATAGGGAATGGCAGTGTCTCACAAATGGGTGGAATGATGAGAAGGCCCCACTAGACTCTAGGCAAGCAACATTTTAGCAATTTATTTTCAAAACAATATACACTAGTTAACCTCCAGAGGTAGGTTCCCTGGTAAGCCTTTTGGGCTTCCATAAAATGACAAAGACATGACCTTTGGGGGCCAGTCCCACCCTGTTGCCTTGTGGGGGAAATAAGCTGTACATTATACAATGAATGAGTGCATATCCTCTATCCATCAACTTTTTTAAAACATTTATTTCACTTTACACAAGGTAATAGCCAACCTACAAAGGAAGGTTCCTTGGAAGGCCTTCTAGGCTCTAGAAAATGACTAAGGCCTAGCCCCGCTGCCAACGAGCATCCATAGCCCTGATGGGTTTGCCTCACCCTGTTGCCCTTGTGGGGGAAAATGAGCCTTATATCATACAATGGATGAGTGCTCATCCTTTGGCCACTGACTATTTTATAACATTTATACTTTATTTGCAACAGTTGCTAAAGACACTTTTGTTTTGCTGGCAGGGCATCCATTTAGAATAACTTTAAGCTCCGATGCCTTAGTGTCTAACGACACTCTTTGGTAAGACTACTTGTGTTCAAGACCTAGAGGTAGACCATCCCCGTGACAAACATCACATAAACCAACACCGAGACACAATTTAGACATGGAGACCTATTCCAACATAGAGGTGAAGGTGGGGGAAATCTTAGATGTCACTAGTCAAGTTACAAGTCAAGGTTAATTAACAACAAGGGAAGGCAACAGATGGATGGAGACAGTGAAGATGGTGCCAAGACTAGCAAGCTGTGTCCCTAAAGGGAAATGACCAAATCCATACTAAAATTAGGGCAAGGCCAATGAGTATATAGAGGAATCTCTTGGATATAACAACTAAATCATTTATACTTTAGATTCCAAGTAAAATCAAAATAAAGTATCTCCAACATGCAACCATTATCAACCAAGTCTCATTGCTAAAATAGACAATAGAGCAACATCAAAGTTCATATGCACCAAAACCATAATATCACCTGGGTCATATACCTGCACTGGATCCGAAACAAATCTGAGGATCACTGAAACAAGTGTTGCTGCTACATACCATGGGCATTGTAATAATCTCTGCTTTAGGTCATGAAAAATGGCTAACTCAGTCATCGAATCTGGGGTCATGAGGCTTAGTCATGGCATAGAATTGGTCAATCTGGATGCTCTCGATCTGCTGAAGGTGGGAGAGCATCAACTGGTGGCTCATCATCTTCTGACCTCATAGTAAAGGATTGGCTCAAAGAACTGATCAATATTGCTCAGGAACAATAGTAACCCAACTACAATATATGTGACAACATCTGGCGCCAACTGGGATAGGTGCTCTAAGGGAGAGAGCGCATGAGAACCTCAGATATCTCTGGTAGGTAGCAACGCCCATCCAATCATCAAATATGCACCCGATCTACTGCTCCGTCCTTTGTGAAACCTATTTCTGCGCATGATGGAAACAACACTACCTAGTAGTACATGTGGCATAATATGGAATAAAATAAAATGCTGGAACTACAATACTGAAAAGTAAATGCTGAAATATCAATGCGGAAAGTAAAGTGTGGAAACAAAAATGACTAATCTAAGAACTGTCAAGCAGTTACAATGTCTATAAAGTAGGGCTCAATTAAAGGTCAGGACAAGGGCCAGACTTAATGGCCTAGAAGACTCAAATTGACAACAAAAATACTCAAAGACTCAGGACCATGCAACATTGAAGACTCAATCCTACTGCTTAAAAGAGCTTATTCAAGTTCCTACTCTAAGCTAAACAGAAGAGGAAGGTCTCGCCAAGTCATACCGGGAATATAATCTTGGAGACTACTTTCGTGAACAGGGATACGAAATTGATGTCCATTCGCATAGGATAAATAATAAAGCTTTCCATCCATACGTTCCACTGTGAATGGGCCAACCCATAAATCAACATACTCTCTAGAAATGTGAAAATAATCCACCTATCACCATGGTTGAACTGCCTTCGGTTTATCGTGGAAGGTATAACCTGAATATCTCATATAGTATCCAAAGGCACATCAACATTCCCTCGTGGATAAGGATGCTCCATGCTACGGTTGAGTATGGGATCGACGGTATTAGATCTAGCAAGATCTTCCTCATGCGGTACGGGAATGCTCCCCACTAATATCTGAGGTATCCTATTTCTCTGCATGAACTCAGTACTTACCTTTTTAGATTGCGAGTGTATTATATTGCTTTGTGCATCATTCACAATCAACAAATTCGCAAAGGTGTTCTCTAACGATGTGTGAATGGGATAGGTCGAAAGGAATTTCTTCATGATAAGTACTAGATCCTTCTCCTAAAGGGATAGACACTGAAAAGGATGTCATATCGGAACGAGTGGCTTCTTCTTTAGAATGAGGATTCTCTCGTGGTAAAAGAAAACTAGGGAAGATTGGGAAATTGCTTGTTATGGGAAGATTATCCGAAGTTTGTTGGTCATCGGTAGGCTCTGAAAGGGGTGGAGGTGGGTCATTAGGATGAATAATTTCTCTATCATCAGGCATACTATTGCTTTACCACCAATAAATTTGTGGAAGGCCTTGTTGTGCCCTATCTTGATTGATCTTCATATTAATAGTGTTCTAAAGCTTCTTTGTTCAGGAGGGGGTATAAGGTCTTCTATTGGCATTTCCCTGTTTCTCCTGACAACCTCCAATCTTTGTTCTAGCTCTTCATGTGGAATAGTCATATGCGGATCAATGCCTCCAAATCCTAGAGTGGGATCATGAAGGTGGCTAGAAACATCAAAGCCTCCTGTGCTATCAACAATCGTCAAATCATGAGTGTTTTCATGAAAGACTTCAGACATCATCAACTCATGATCAGACCTTTGAATAAAATTGTGGAGATCCCTTTCTTCTTTTGATGAATCGGGTTCCCAAAAAGATCTCCAAATACTCTCTGTGTCACCTTCACTTCTTGGTGAACTAGTCTCTCCTTCCATAACCATGAACACACCATTAAGAAACAGCTTACGCTGGCCATATGAATTCTTGACCTCATCTTCATACCGCGGAATAGTCATCTTCATGTGGAATAGTCATATGCGGATCAATGCCTCCAAATCCTAGAGTGGGATCATGAAGGTGGCTAGAAACATCAAAGCCTCCTGTGCTATCAACAATCGTCAAATCATGAGTGTTTTCATGAAAGACTTCAGACATCATCAACTCATGATCAGACCTTTGAATAAAATTGTGGAGATCCCTTTCTTCTTTTGATGAATTGGGTTCCCAAAAAGATCTCCAAATACTCTCTGTGTCACCTTCACTTCTTGGTGAACTAGTCTCTCCTTCCATAACCATGAACGCACCATTAAGAAACAGCTTACCCTGGCCATATGAATTCTTGACCTCATCTTCATACCGCGCTAAATGTCCATCATAGAAAGGCTTGCGGTAAATCCTTACCATTGCTCCACTAGAATTTAGGATCAGTGGCGTATGATAAGTCCATCTGTAACTAGCCACCTAATCTTGTTGACCATCTTCCACTAAGAAGCATCCCATACACTGGGGGCAAATAAACTACTACAACATCCATGAGAGTAGATATGTTTGAACAAGCAAACAAATCTTCCTGAAGATTCTTGATTAATACAAAAACATGGATAGGCCTTGAATCCATTCCACACACATTCTTATAAGGTCTAGTGATTTGCAACCCCATGGCCTCCAAGATACTTTTGGGCATTACATTCATGGCGGCTCCAGATTCAATCATGCAGTTGTGTAATAGGAGCTCACCGATGTGAAGAGTAAGGTAGAAATGCTCATGCTCTCCATTCTTTCTCTCATATAGCGCTGCCCTAATCTCAATTGGAGGATCCTCTTCCTCCTCGAGTGAAATATTTAAAGGTGGACTGGGAAGAGGTTCAACAACATTGTCATTTTGGTCGACTGCGAGAATGCTATCAAAGAATTCACTCACTTGATTCTTTATGGACGAAATCTTTATTAACTCAGTCAGGGGAATAATTTGCGTGATCTTGTCCAATTCCTTTTCAATGTTAATATTCAAATCATACTCAGTAGGAATTTGATCCAACTCTTTCTCTCATCCTTCTTTTCTCACAACTTCTGATCAAGAAAAGGCAAAGACCTTTCCCTACCTTTCTCCCTTTTATAGATTTGGACTATGGGTTTATTGATCTCATTTATTTGCTCTAAAGGGCTGATGTGACATGTATCGATGGGATCATCCTGACTATTATCCTCCATATCAAATAGAACTCTACCAAAGGTTTCACCAAAATTATTAGTAAATTGAATCTTCTTCTTCATTCTCTTCGCGAGGATAGTAATTAAGATCCTCCTTCCCTTGTTCTCTAATCCAATTAACTGCGTTGGGATCAGGTGGTGCTTGATTTATGGGATTCTTTCTTAAGTCATCTTTCATAGGTCTCTTTTGAGGGTTCCAATAAGGTTTAGGTCCATACTGAATCCTATACCTATCGGACTCCCTACCCCTAGCTAGGTCCCTTGTGATCAAAGCCAAATTTTTTACCATCTCTTGCATGTTTTCCAATATATCAATATCAACCAATTGTTTAGATGGTTCTTTAACTTTCTTAGTTTGTGACTCTGTCTTAGATGATGACGGACCATAGGAGTCAAAGAAGTTTTGCTTTCCCATAGACACAACGTTTGCTTCAGTTTTCCTTGCATTGTCTTGGGCAATCTTTAGGTCAGCTGGGTTCTTCTCTTTTAAGTGATAACCAAGCCATCCTTCAAATGCGTTTAGATAATGAATCAGGAGTGCTTGGTCTTTAGGTCTGATAGTGTCAGGTACACTTGCTACAATTTTATCAAACCTAAGGTTAAATTCTTGGACAGTTTCATTTTCCTTCTTTCTGATTTCAAAAAGTTGGTTTAGAAGGAATCTACCATCCAACTTTGCTGACCATTGACCCTTTAGGATGGTAACAAAAGTGTCATATCCCCCTACAACTGAAGTAGGAAACCTATCAAACCATCTACGGGCTTCACCTTCTATCAAACCATGTACACATCTTCCTCCTTGTTGCCGCCTAATTCACACTTTAAGGAACAGGAAAGTCACAACCTGCTATGTGTGTCCTTGGGGGCAAGCGAGAGCTGGGGACCATTGTCACCACAGTCCACAACTCCTCCGTTTAGGCAAGATCCCAACAGAGCCAAGGGGGGAAGTCCCCACGGAAGACTAAGTTCCAGATTTATTAATTAATTACAAAATTAAGGGATCTTATTAAGGTTGTGAGG
>LPNX010888657.1:8293-35287 GCA_001517045.1 Pseudotsuga menziesii | reverse complement strand
TTCCCTTAAGGTCTTTAAACGTGTTATCATCATGTTCCATAAACCAATCAATGGCCTCTTCCTCTAAGGACAAAACAAAGAGTTTCATCTTCACATCTTCATGGCTGTGTGCCATACACCATCTTGCAATACATAAATTGAAATTTCTGATGTGGGCTTTAGCACTTGTAACATTGTCTCCTTGAAAAGAAGGCAACTTATCTATAGCTTTCTCTGGAACTTCATGATGGTATCCAACAATTTTAGAGAAAGCTTTCTCTGGAACTTCATGAGGGTAACCAACAATTTTAGAGAAATCACATGGTCTATAATAATTATTCATTGTTCAGGTTGGTTTACTAAGATAAACAACAAAGGCATATTAGACAGGTTGGTTTACTTAAATAAACAACAAAGGCATATTAGAAATTGGCTTCTTCTCCAAGACTTGTAAAGATTCTACAGGGAGCAAGTTTGTTTAACTTCCTCTAAAAGCCTTTTCAGGATCTAAGAGGGAGCTAAGCAAACCAAAGGGCTCCAGGTAGAATACCTTACTATATATTTTGAAGTGGAGTCGCCACTTGGAGAACAAGTAAACTTCCAATATGGGTAAAAGAAAGAAAGAAAGAAAAAAATTTAATGTTATTTCAAAAATTTTATTAACACTTTAAAAACGAATTAAATTGAAGAATTAAAAAATTAGATCTAAAATTATTTAATTAATGTCAAGACCAAGGACAAAAGACTTGTCCCCAGCAACGGCGCCAAAGATGTTGCCGCCTAATACACACTTTATAACACAAGGAAATCTCCAACCCGCTTTGTGTGTCCTTGGGGGCAAGTTAGAGCTGGGGACCACTGTCACCATGGTCTACCAACTCCTCCGTTTAAGCCAAATCCCAACAGAGCCAAGGGGGGTAGTCCCTATAGGAAGGTTTATTAACAATTTAGTTAAAGGGATTTTATTTTATTAAGGTTACAAAATTACAAGATCAGTGCCTAAATTAAATGGAGTCAAAAGATTGCAAGTTACAAACTTACAAAAGAATTAAGAATGATTATCCACAGTTGCCTAAGCTAAGCAAGATCCACAATATTAACAATATGAACAAGTGCTAAAGAATGGTTCAATAAATATACAATGATACTTGAAAAGAAACAAAATATACACCGGATGAACAAGTTATTATGTCAAAGATCAAACAACAGATTGCTTTCAAATTACAACATTAAACAATGTTTTACTCAAGCATGCCACAGTACTTTAAAGATATTATACTTGAAAGTGCAAGGTACTGAAATGAAATTGATATGCTTGCAAGATGTACTTGTAAAAAGAAAGCCTTGAAAAACAAGGACTTTGAAGCAAATACAAAAACTGAAATGTGGGTAAGACGTTTTGCAATGTCTCTTGGTTCGTTTTAATAAATTTTATTAAAGTTGAAGTCTTTGATTAAGTTTTAGATCCGGTGGTGTGACTACCCCAATCTAGTATTTCTCAAGTCAAAGAGGGAATGCTGGTGCGCTCAAAACAATGGAAACAAGTCCACCTGTAGCTCCCAGGTCAAACCCCAATGCCCCGGTGCTCAACAAGGAGGACGTAGAACGCCTAAAGACCCCCCACGGTCTTCTACTCCAACTAGCTTCCGAGGTCACTGTTTTTAATCAACCGGAAAAATAGTAAGACGGATGCCTATTAAACTAGAGCCCCTAAGCCTCCTGCTTTTCATACCCAACTTGAAGTCCCTAAAGGGAGATGACAAGTTGGGACAGAGGATACACCGGATCAATGGGTTGTATGGTTCTCTATTGACAGAAATAGAAATTAGATTTAATTACTTTGAACAGAAACTTGAAAGGAAAATGCAATTAGCTAAAACAATATCCTAACCACACAACAATCTCTGTAACATAGATAGTGGGTAAACATAAATAAAAATGATTAACCTAACCTCACTTCAATCCCTTAAGGGAAGGTGGGTAAACAGAAATAAAACTTGCATAAAAAATAAATCTAAGCAACTAGTGTTTTAGGTTATCTCTACACTACTCATATATAGATTTACAACAGCTTTCAAAGCTTTAGAGAATACCCCAAAGAGAACTTCTCTTTTGGGGTTTACAATCTTGTAGAAAAGAGAGGAAAAATTGAGGTTTTTTGCCTCTTTTGGACCAAAACTTTTCTAGGGCTTTTCTAGGCAATTTTGGGCAGCATAACCACTTCTTCTGTGCATAAACCTGCAACAAACCTGCAACAAACCAGCAACTTTACTTGTTGAAATTTAGTGCAGAAACACTAAAACAGAAAGTTAGCACAGATTAGTATAAAACCCAGAAAAATTATTGAAAAATCTGAACTGGAAATTTTGGAAAAAATGAAGTTTTAGTGGCCAAAAAATGAATTTTTGGGGCTATAAATGATATATGAACAGCAGATTTATAATTCTATACTAATCTATAATGAAAGAAAGCCCTAAAACAAGGGTTTTATTCACTATACAATGAATAAAACCTAGTTTTAGGAGAGAGAAAGAGAGATGGACGAAAATGCAGATTTGAAGATGAAACCCTTGGAGAGATGTCCTTGGCTTAGAAAACCTGTAAACAAATATTAGATCTGCAAAAAAATGTAAGCCTAGTGATGAATATCTAACAATCTCTACAAAATACTTTGAAGAAATTTGCTAAACAATTCACAAAAGAGGGTAAAAATATTTCTACTCTCTAATCTCTCCACAAAATACTTTGTGGAGAGCTAACTAGACTAATACAAATATGCAAAAATCAAATACAAGATACAAGTTACCTTAACAATGGACCATGAAGAATGTAGAACAATAGCACAATGTTCCTCCAAAGAATTTCCTTGATTATGGCCCAACTAGGGCAAGATTTGAGTACAACAAGCCTCTAGGGCTTGAACAAAATAGCTAGGACAAAATATTGAAGAAGAGAAGAGAAGAGAGTAGAGTATTTTGGCAGCATAACCATGCTCCAAAGAATGATGATAATAAAATGAGAGGAGAGGCCTCTCTTTTATAATTGAAAAGATCTCAAAACCACTACCAAATCAAGGGTCCAAAATATAGATCTAAACTCTAGCTCTCCTCCACCCTTAGATCTAGGTTTGTTGACTTTACAAGCCATCCACCAATCATAAGCAAGGGTGCCTTTTCAAATCAATGGTCAAAAAGATAGATCCACGTCACAATGAAGCCTAACCCTTAGATCTAGGGTTTCCATGACTCAAGTGGGGCCTTCTTTGACTCAATTTTTAATTTTATTATTTTTAATTTTATCTTTAATTTTATTTTGAATTTTTTAATCTTTTATATAATCTTATACTTTTTATTTTTATATTTTTATTTTTTAATCTTTTAATCTTTTATTTTCAAGTTTTAATCTTATATTTTTTATTTTTATCTTTTTATTTTTTATTTTTTAATCTTTTATTTTTATTTTTATCTTTTTATTTTTTAATCTTTTAATCTTTTATTTTCAAGTTTTAATCTTATATTTTTTATTTTTATCTTTTTATTTTTTATTTTTTAATCTTTTATTTTTATTTTTATCTTTTTATTTTTAATCTTTTAATCTCTTATTTTCAAGTTTTAATCTTATATTTTTTCTTTTTATCTTTTTATTTTTTAATCTTTTATTTTCTATTTAATATTTTATTTTTTTATTTTTTTATTTTTTATCTTTAATTTTTTAATTTTTAATTTTTAATTTTTATCTTTTATTAAGACGAGGGGCACCCCACTTGGGAAATCTTCAAAAATTTATTCTGAGCATGGGGGGGTCTATTTAAATAAAAATTAACTATGATTAGCCACCTCCCAAACTTAATTACCATGGCCTTATTTGATTTTTTCCTTCAAAATCAAATAATTTAATTTTTCACCTTTGGAAATTAAATTAATTTCCTGGGAAAAAATACCTTGTCTTAACCAAAATTTGTCTAACTTCCCAACTCATTGTCAGAATGACATGAGACTTGAACCAATGGCTTAGGGGGTGTCATAGCTTTTTCATTTGCATTCATAGCCCCTACTACAAAATGCCAAGGTTCAAGAAATTATATTATTACATCGAAACTTAATTAATTAACCACCAAATGGTAAAGTTAATTAATTAAGAAAAAATCAAAATAGAAATTAAAATCCTAACGAAATTCTGCAAGACTACAAGATATGGCTAGCATGGTCATGGACAACAACTTGAAACCTTAGCCCCCTCATGGGCTTGATTATCAGAACGCCAATTCACCACTTTGGAGGATTGGTGAGTGAAAAACCCAACCAATTAAAATTGTTAATTAACAAAATTAAATGGAAGGGAAAAAAAAACACTCGGTGAAGAGGACTTCCCTGATAATAAAGTCCATGGTGACATCCTTAGAGGAATGACCCATGATGACATATAAAGTTACATTAATTGTCCCACGCAGGGCAGCGGACATTTCGTGTACAAAAAGGGCATAATTGCCCTGCTGAATGAAAAATCCCCAAAATTTTTCCATGGTACAAACTGCACATAATGTACATCTTCAATGTACATGAGGTTGCCACCTAGTTGAAATAGGTGGGCAACACAAACAGCAGCAGGTTGGCTCAGAAATCGAGGAGATTGACACTGATTTCTAGACCGTACAGCAGCAATTAATGCAGCCGTACAGCCACACGTGCGGGTCCGTACAGTTGGAGAAGTATAGCAGATTTCTGAGTTTGGAATTTGTGAGATAAGTACAGTTGTTTGGTTTGTGAATTTCTCTGATAAATAAAAATAATCTCTCTTGTACAAGTTTTCCCCAGGGGGGGTTTTTGCCTGGACCATTGGTCAAAATTTTCTGAGTATAATTTTCATGTGTGAATGTCCATTTAAATTTTCTGAGTTAAAAATTATATGGCTGAAAATTAAATTTCTGAATTTGTTGAAAAGATCTATAAATTCCAAGTGTTTCAGTTGGTCAAATATTTTGAATATTTGTGCATTGTGGTTTGGGCATTAAACTATGCAGTGAAGTCAAAGACTTGAAATCGGGATGGGATTTGAGTAAAAACTTTCATCCATGTCGTTCTGCCTAGCATGGAGGTACATTACAGTATAGGCAGTAGTGTGGAGTGTGAGAGACACTCTGCCAATAGTCATGGATTTAGTGATTGAAGACATGCAAAGGTTGCAATGACTTCTTCTAGTTGGATGTGATGAGTGCGGCGATGCACAAGTTTCTGATGATGCATGGAGTTTGCATGATGCATGTGCATGTGCATGAGAAGTAGGTGTGCATGTGCATGGAGGTTGCATGATGCATGTGCATGCGATTTGCACATTGCATGTGCATGCATGCATTTTACACCATTTTTTAATGCACTAGCATAATTTATGCATGAGAGTCGAATCAGGTTTTTTGAGCCCTAATCTCACCGGCATATTAGAAAAAGGCATTCAGGAGGCAAAAGTCATTATTGCTTGTGTGATTCAGGTCATCGGAGTGAGAGGGTGAATAAGTGCATGCAAGAGAGTGAATTCCAGAGAAGGGAGGGCGCAGTCTTGCAGAGAGGGAAGATTCAGATCTCAGACAGATCGGGTACACTTCACCTGTTGCAGAGGCAGATCATCTTGGAGGCAGAGACTGATCCAGAGTGAGATTAATCCAGCCACAGAGCACAATTGATTCACCAGTTAGAGTGAGGGTACATTTCCTGAGCAGAGGGGCGCATTCACTGAGGAGGGTGAGCTCTAAGAGACCTCTTCCAAGTCTGAGAGAGAGTGATCTGGAGGCAGGACGGCGAGAGGTACTATTATCATGGATCTTGTAGTTGCCCCGATATAGAAATCCAGTACAGGATGGCAGAGGGGGCAGGCAACCAAAGTCGTGACCTACGTGTTGTCGCCCAAAACTGGCACGCGTGTGTAGAAGCCCAAAAGGTAAGCGCACCAGCTCGACGACAACTGTCAAGAGAGAAGCCAATGTCACCACACTCATCTCTCCTCACTTCAGGTTGGCTCTTCTCCAACTCTAGAGGGGCTTCCCTAAGGTAGGATCGCTAAGGCAGGTGCAACAAAGGGCAAGGTGAACTGAAGAGGTTGCCTTAGAGAAACATTTGTAACAAAAAGGAAATTTGGATTGAGTGATGGGAAGGAAGGGAGGATCAGTCCTCGAGGGAAGACCAGTGTCAGTATCAGAAGGGAGAATGGAGTCAAAAGAGGACTCAGGGAGGCCTTGCGTTTCACAGAAGTGAGATTAAACTAGTACGTTCCATAATCAAAGACAAAGAGAATGTAAGTATAACTGACTACTGTCCATTACTCCTAAGATCTTTAAAAAACATAACGTCGACAAACAACTTGACAACTGCAAATGCTTGCCCAATGGACTAGAGTATAGCCTTCTATGCTAGGTTTACTCTACAGGTTATGAAAAACACGCAACCATGAAAGAGATGCCCAATATATATCCAAAAACCCTACATGTTTTTTCTATACAACTCAATGGGAAAGAAACTCCCAACTTCTTTCCATCTTTTACAAAAAAAGAGCCCTGCTCTTTATAGGCCAAAAAAGGCTCTCATAAAAAGAAAAGAAAATAAAATAAAATAATAAAAGTGAATCTTAGATCCACTTTTTTCTCCCTAAAAGACTACTTGACCCAACATTATTTAATGTAACTCATACTTTAACCATTTGTTCCAATCGAAATATGGGCGACCCAAAAAACAAAATGGGACTCCTCGAATATTAGATGCTCCAATAGCCACGTAGCTAAAGGAGCATTCATTGCACTTAGTTGATAATGAAAAGCGTGAGAAATGGACCAAGCTCCACGTGGAAGAATGTGGTCGAGATTGAGTATGCATGAGCTTTGCTTCCATATTTTTATTGTGCCAGAGATATCAAGCAACACCACACTAGCTCTTTATCATGCCAAATCGCAGGAATCTCATTAAACCACGACACATGATTGTATGTCCATCGCTTGACAGCTATCCACCACACCGACAAAGAAATAAAAACCACAATGATCCAAATCTCCTATAATCTGCATTTCAAAAGCGATTTCTCGAAGGAAGATGCTCTCGAGATCTCAATCTCGACCCAAATGATTTTCTAAGGCTTTGTCTTCAGGATTTGTTGAGCATTGGTGGCCATGGAAGCTCAATCTTCGGGGTTTATCATGATATCCACTCCTTCGCAGCCAATTGAACTAGCGCTTGGATCCCTGTCACTCATCAATCAAGAGTGGGTGGATTCTACACTATGCAGAGTGAATAATTCTCCTTGCAATCATCCGACAATTGATACGTGGGTTTGCTATCGGAAATTCCACGCCATTTTTTCATAGACATAAATCTCAGGTCGATTGCCAAGTATGACCGCCAAGCTGTCGTGACAATCTCTAGAAAAACAATGACGTCAAGTGTTGAACCATAATGAATTCCAACTCGGATCTCTTATATTTTGGCGTACTCTATCAACTGTCATAACTCGGGCACACACTACTCGAGCTCTCCTCCGCCATTTCCCATATTCGAATTAGTGTCATTTCTTTTGAGCATCTCTTTGGGGCAACATCCTCTCACAAAGATGAACGATCCATGGCTTAGTTGCTCCAGACCTTCATGTATCAAAGATATAACTCAAGTGATCACAACTTGTGGAACTCCACCCAGAAAAAGATTCGCGCTGATCTCTTGGCATGTGATGATGGACACCTATTTATATGCCTTCGACTGCGAGCTATGAAAAAGGGACATTGTCTGTGGAGTTTTAAAACTGAGCTTCGGTTCCCACTTTGCTTCTTTTACATGCTCCAATGTCTCTTCTTTTGATATACGCTAAAAATCACTGGCATCTTTATCTTGGTATCCCTTTGCAAGATCCTCTGCCACTGCTTCTCTCACAACAGCTGCAGCTACCTCCATGATAATCTCGCAAATCCTGGATGTTGAGGGATATATAATTTCGGTTTACACTTATTCGTTTGTCATGCACTTAGCTAGGAATTTTGCTGCAACTTGAAGCATGCCATCTGAACTGAAACAAGCACCAGATACAAGTGTACCAGGTCCAATACATTGTTGAAAGCTTGATCAATAGTGCATTCAGTATTGTTAGTTGGATTTGACATTGCAAAAAACAGTCGGCCTAACACAACTTGATTCTTTAAAGGCTTCCAAAACCTGTCAACAAAGAATGGCGTGGTCTTTTCACTTGTAAGCCTGAGATTCTTTTATCAGTGTTGATTGCTTTGTTGTGTTTTGCACGCTGAGAAATGACTATATTTTTTACGAAGACAAATCAAAGATGACACCTATGGTCTACTCTTTGTAATGTCCCAAATTTTTCATTGGGTCACAATGGCCAAATCACATTTTCCATATTCATGAAAGTTGTCAAAGGGATGCTAAAAGTCAAATAATTGCCAAGGAGGAAAATCACTAGTTTCCTAAGTTGGGGGTGGAAGCTTTGAGATGTGGAATAAGGGGATAATAAATGATGTTTAGACATTAGAAGAGGATAAATATTTAATAATGTAGCTTATCAAATAAATACAAGAGAAAATTGAAATGGCTATGGAGAATGGAGACACATGGAGACTATGGGGCCCACTCAAGCTAGAATTCCTATGTTAAACGACATCCTCCTCTTGTAATTTCGAATCTATGGGAACCCTAATGTTTTGGGATGGATTATGAGGTTAATATATTTGTCCATATACTTCATAGGTCGAATTTGAGATGAATTGTAACTTACATGGGAGAGGAAGAGCCAAATGGGAGTTTCATGGAGACTTGGCTAGATTCCCCTTACATTTATTTATGACATCTATGACACAAATGATGGAGATTCTATGACAGTTATGACACAAGCTAGATCTGAAGGCTGACATACTGACACGTCAGGACTGAATAGAGCATCTTAGAGGTCGAATTTGGGAGTTGGAGAAGGCCAAGAGGCTCCTACTCAAATTTGGAAGAAGAGGGAAGATGAAGAGAGAGGCCACATGGCATAGCATGAGCAGCCACACCAATTCGACTTGGCTTTGGTTTATGGATGGATTTGGAACCTTAGAAGACTAATAATGTTTATAAAATACAAGGATCAGCCATGAGAAGAAGCGTTTGCTCATTTGTGAAACTGTCATTTGTGAATTGTGAAAACTATTGCATGACTAGTTTTCTTGCTTAAGCCAATTTTGAGAGTGAAAGATTCCCATCCTAGTTGGTGTTTGAAAAGGACACTCAGGTATTTCATGGAGCTTTAATGGAGTCTTATTTGCAGGTGCAAGCTACAGGAAGTTCATGGACATCTCAATATCAGCTTGTTCTTCCATTCATCTCAAGTTTTCTCACCATATTTCAGCTCTATGGAGTGAGGCGCACTTGGTGAGCTATTCATCTCTTTGAGGGAGCTTCTCTTGCTCCAGTATTTTGTATTTTGATGTAAATTCTCTGTTCTTTAAGTTCAGAAATCTCTCAGGTCGAAAATCCAAGATATCTCATGTATTATTGTCAAATATTGAAGAAACAGTGCCATTTCCCCAATACCTTGTTGTAAACTCTTGCAATCTTGATGGAATCGAATATATGCGTGCACCATTGATGATTTATGAATGAATGAACTGTCATTAAAGTATAATATGGGTTTCATGGTCTGTAACTAAGAATTTGTGGCCATTGGGTCGAATTTCATAGCATTTGGGGAAAACTACATCTCATTTCCCCAAGGGTCCAAAACTAGTTTTTTATATCTGATTGAAGGAAGTGATAACAGCCATGGGAGTTCAATTGGTTCTGCATATGAGTCTCTTATAATGTCTTCTACACATCCCCTGATCCAATTTGAGAATTTGAGTGAGTTTATGTACATTTGGGAAGCCATTCCGACAATTACGCAAGAGGGATTTGAGCCCCAAAATTGCTAGTAAATTCATCTATCTTATTCAGAATTTGATATGGACTTGCAGAACTGATTGGAGGACCATAATACATCCCTGAACATGATAATTAAATTATTATATCAATAATACACCTTCTCTGAAGATTTGGGAGCAATTGGGCTGATTTGGAGACCAAGACACTAAAACTAGTCAAGAGCCAAAAATTGTGAAAAAATTGGAAAATTGGGCGTTTTAATAAAATTCCAAAAAGGGGACATTATAGTGGTATCAGAGCATGATCTTGGCACCTGATTTGGTTTGATATTTATGAGTACAATAATTCAGGGACCATCATTATATATTGAAACCCAAAAGTGCTTTTGTTGACGAGGAAAAAAAAAAGTAGGAGAAGAAGGCAATTTTTTTTTGGGAGCTATGACTAGGGATGAAAAGGGAACCTCATATGATGGTAGGGAGATAATAAAAAGCATGGAACCTATCCTTGAAGACATGACCAAGAATATTATGAAAGGATTCAAATTTTTGGCTATTCAAAGTTGGGAAAAATATATTGATTTTAAGAAGACCAAGGGGAAAAATGCATCAGCTTGCTTGAAGGAGCAAAAGGAGGAGATCCATGAACCACCTAGTTCTGAAATAGGTGAAGTAGAAGTAGTACATGAAGAGGATAGAAATTGACTCCCAATTTACTTTGAAAAAGATGAGGAAACATCACATGAGAAGGAAGAAGAGTACCTTGAAACTATTGAATATCATTCTGAAACAAATTCTACTATGGACATGGACCAAAGAGCATCTACTGATGGATGCTTGAACTATGAAGGAGTACCTACTGATGGGTGCTCACAACTCTATGTTGGTGGCATAGAGATCAGATTTCAAAATGTTGCTACAAGCCAAAATTCCATTAAACATGAAAATGAAGACCTTGTAGCAGTTGAAGAAGAAACAAGATCAACTTCTCCATCACCACTTGAGCTTCATGAAGTTGGTCCAAGCAAGAAGGAAGAAGATGAGGAGGTTCATTTGCAAGAGCCTCATTTTCTTGAAGGGTCCTTAAAGATGAATCAAAAGAAGATCCAAGAGGCCCTTAGCATACTCCATGACACTCGAGCATTGGTATCAAATTCTTGTTGGAGATCTACCTCCTTGGAGGAGCCATCATTCCTTGAAGACATGGAGAAGATCCAAAGAGCAATGTGCAACATCAAAGGTAATTTCATGTCTTTGCATTTTGACAGAAAAAATGTCATTGAGCTTAGTGAATGGTTACATGAATCCTACTTGAAGAATAATGAAGTTATTCATAAGCTCACAATTCAAAATGAGCAACTTCTTGAAAAGTTGCAAGACACTTGTTTTTCCTCCTATGTTTCAGATTGTCAAATGGTAGATTGTTTGGAGGATTCTCATGACATGGTGGATCATGAGAAATTTGGAAATTTGAATGTACTTGATGTGTTTGAAGATGAACTTGAAGAGATCCAAACACTTGATGTGGTGGAAGAGGAACTTGAATTGTCTCTTGATGAAGGGTATGCAATTTTTAAAGAAGAGCATGATTCCTCTACATTGGAACCAATATATGTCAAAGGTTTCACACTCTTGAAGGAGCTGCATAATCCTACCCCTATGGATCCTTCACATTATGACAATGTTGCACTTAGTGATCATTTGGGTGAGTTGGTTCTTTCTCCTACATCCTACACTTCTAAATTTTGCAGCAGTCATCCTAATGAAGTATGGATGAAAGGTTTCTTTTTGATGGTGCCACATGAAGAGCATGGACATTCTATTTCTCCTTTTGATGATGGAATTATTAGAGCACCATCTTATTTACATTTGCAGCAGCATCCTTGTTTACATTATGATTATACACATCTACGTGGGTGCACCTATGATGTTCACTTGAGTCACTTGGAGACTCATGATTTTCCTTGCTCCTTTCCTAGTCTATTTGAAGTTGGAGGAACTTCATCCCACACTTGGGTGAAGAGTTATATGATTGAAGAACATTATTATTGGCAGCAACATCCTCTGATGTTACATGATGATATACATATTCATGAGTGTATTGATGAGACTTCTTTGAGCCACTTGAAGTATTCATGTTTTTCTTGCTCCTTATTTTGTTCAGATTTTGGTGGAGGTTCTCCATTCACTTATTTGATGAAAGAACACATGGATGATTATATTGATGCACATTACATATCATTTGGAGTACATTCTTATTCACATTTGCAGCAGCATTCCTTGTTACTTTCTGATGATGCGCATCTACATGGATGCACCTATGATATGCATTTGAGTCACTTGAAGACTCATGGTTTTTCTTGCTCAACACTTGGTTCATTTGATGTTGGAGGAAATTCATCCAACACTAGGGTGAATAGACTTATGATAGGAGAACATTTTTGTTACCAGCCACATACAATGTTATATCTTTATGATTCACTCATTCATGGATGTATGGGTAAGACTTCTTTGAGTCATTTGAAGTCTCCTTGTTTATGTTGCTCACTATTTGGTTCAAATTTGAGTGGAGATTCTTCATTCACTTCTTGGATGAAAGAATACATGGCTGAATATTTTGATGCATATCACTTCCTTTTGAAGCAGCATTATAGGACATGGGATACTCACCTATGTCATTGGAGCAGATTTGATTGGTCACTTGAAGCATGTATGTACTTGACAAATGGTAGTCTACTCACTGGGAGGTATAAGCACTTTCATGATTTCTTGGTGAGGCACCTCCTTGATGTACATTCTTATTATGTTGTTATATGCTTTGATGATATATATTATGCACTCATGATGTTTGGAAGAATGCATACAAGAAAATGGGATCCAAGAATTCTCTTTCCAAATGGTATGGGTTGGAGAGCACTCTTAATTGTTGGAATGTAATGCAAGCAATGGGACCCTGGGATAGTTTTTAGTCCCATTGATTTCAATTTCTTTGAGAAACAAGCAGTATGGGAGATGGATTCCCCACATAATAAAATGATGTTAATCAGAGTAGTGCAACAGCAAGCATGGTGGTTCCTCTCTGAAATATTCATGGACTCTCAAAGACTCAAAGTGGGCAGCTAAGTGGTACCTTCAAATAATCATACAAAAAGCAAGTTCTTCAACAACCATGTTTGAAATTGCTTGAGGACAAGCAATATTGGGAAGGGAGGATTTGTAATGTCCCAAATTTTTCATTGGGTCACAATGGCCAAATCACATTTTCCATATTCATGAAAGTTGTCAAAGGGATGCTAAAAGTCAAATAATTGCCAAGGAGGAAAATCACTAGTTTCTTAGGTTGTGGGTGGAAACTTTAAGATTTGGAATAAGGAGGATAATAAATGATGTTTAGACATTAGAAGAGGATAAATATTTAATAATGTAGCTTATTAATTAAATACAAGAGAAAATTGAAATTGCTATGGAGAATGGAGACACATAGAGACTATGGGGCCCACTCAAGCTAGAATTCTTATGTTAAATGGCATCCTCCTCTTGTAATTTCGAATCTATGGGAAGCCTAATGTTTTGGGATGAATTATGAGGTTAATATACTTGTCCATATACTTCATAGGTCGAATTTGGGATGAATTGTAACTTACATGGAAGAGGAAGAACCAAATGGGAGTTTAATGGACACTTGACTAGATTCCCCTTACATTTATGACATCTATGACACCAATGATGGAGATTCTATGACAGTTATGACACAAGTCAGATCTGAAGGCTGACATACTGACATGTCAGGACTGAATAAAGCATCTTAGAGGTCGAATTTGGGAGTTGGAGAAAACCAAGAGGCTCCTACTCAAATTTGGGAGAAGAGGGAAGGTGAAGAGAGAGGCCACATAGCATAGCATGAGCAGCCACACCAATTCGACTTGGCTTTGGTTTATGGATGGATTTGGAACCTTAGAAGACTAATAATGTTTATAAAATACAGGGATCAGCCATGAGAAGAAGCTTTTGCTCATTTGTGAATTGTGAGAGCTAGTGGATGACTAGTTTTCTTGCTTAAGCCAATTTCGAGGGTGAAAGATTCCCATCCTAGTTGGTGTTTGGAAAGGCCACTCAAGTCTTTCATGGAGCTTTAATGGAGTCTTGTTTGCAGGTGCAAGCTACAGGAAGTTCATGGACATCCCAATATTAGCTTGTTCTTCCATTCATCTCAAGTTTTCTCACCATATTTCAGCTCTATGGAGTCAAGCGCACTTGGTGAGCTATTCATCTCTTTGAGGGAGACTCTCTTGCTCTAGTATTTTGTATTCTGATGTAAATGCTCTGTTCTTTTAATTCAAAAATCTTTCAGGTCGAAAATCCAAGATATCTCATGTATTATTGTCCAATATTGAAAAAACAGTGCCATTTCCCCAATACCTTGTTGTAAACTCTTGCAATCTTGATGGAATCGAATATATGTGTGCACCATTGATGATTTATGAATGAATGAACTGTCATTAAAGTATATTATGGGTCTCATGGTCTGTAACTGAGAAGTTGTGGCCATTGGGTCGAATTTCATAGCATTTGGGGCAAACTACATCTCATTTCCCCAAGGGTCCAAAACTAGTTTTTTATATCTGATTGAAGGAAGTGATAACAGCCATGGGAGTTCGATTGAATCTGCATATGAGTCTCTTATAATGTCTTCTACACATCCCTTGATCCAATTTGAGAATTTGAGTGAGTTGATGTACATTTGGGAAGCCATTCCGGCAATTACCTGGGAGAGAGGTGAGCCCCAAAATTGCTAGTAAATTCATCTATCTTATTCAGAATTTGATATAGACTTGCAGAACTGATTGGAGAACCATAATACATCCCTGAACATAATAATTAAGTTATTATATCCGTAATACACCTTCTCTGAAAATTTGGGAGCAATTGGGCTAATTTGGAGACCAAGACACTAAAACTAGTCAAGAGCCAAAATTGTGAAAAAATTGAAAAATTGGGCATTTTAATAAAATTCCAAAAAGGGGACATTACAGTCTTGCTGCTCTATAGACACCCATGTCAGAGTTTAAAGAAAATCCCACTCATTATTGTAGTTGAGACCTTAAAGGACTGTTTGAAAGCTCAAAAGTGTTGATGCATTTTGAGGGGTAACACTACGGAAATCCTAACCCGCAAAAGATGGATGGTTGTCACGCCAGTTAAGACTTCCTTCACTTGGTGCCACTAGAGAAGCCCAAGTGACATAGGGGGAGACCCAGATCTATCCTGAAAGGAAAGACCTAAAGAAAATCACCAAATCAAACTCCTAACGAAGAATACGTAAGGAGAGTGTTTGAAACCCTAGATTCGGGGGATAAGCCACAAATTAAGGATACTTGAGTAGAGGTGATTAATTATGTTGGTAATGTTACTCAAGTCAAAGAATCAAGTGGCTTGTGAAGATTCAAATCAGATCTAGGATTTAGTGTGTCGTTTCAAATGATCAACCCCGGACCCTAGGGAGATTTAAACAGATAATTAAGAAATTCCCAGGACAAGGTTGATATTGAGAATTAAGACTTCCTGCACACTGAGTTGGATGAAGAATTCAACAATTGAAAGATCCAAGTGAAACCGGACAAAGGTACACAGAGAGGGGCGTCCTCTTTCCTAGAGATCAGTGCCTGGAGATGGGCAAATGGAGTCTGTAGCTAACTCCTAGAAGGAAGAGGAGGTTTTGAGGGATGGCCGACAAAACCCAGATCGCCAAATTTGCAAATTCCCAGTGCAATTTGCCAGTGAATTTTTCCTAACTCTAAGAAGGGTTTTTCAATGAGAGAAATGATGGGCAATACATGAAGAAATTAAACGAAGGAGAATTTACCTGTGAAACGTACATGGATTTTGTAGATGACCTCTAAGGTGATGAAGAATGTTGCTTTCTTGATCAAATGAGTATTCCAGGAAAGATCTTAACGGAGTTCAGCTTCTGCCAGTGACCCTTGCACACCCTTCAACCTGTCAAACAAGAGAAAATCAATTGGTAAGAAAAACAAACAGGATCTGCAATATAAAGAAAGTACGAGAATGAAAAATCATCAAGAAAGAATCACTCCCTAAATAAAACACCCGAGAGCCAGAGCACAGTGAGTTTCCCCACAAGTGCGCCCTCCTCTAGCGCACCTCCTTCAACCTGCAGACGAATGGATACAAGGAAAATACAAGATCTATTCTGAAACAAGCTCAATACAAAAAAAACAACAATGCCAATCATCAACTCAACAACAATACTCAAAGTGAAATCCCAGACAAATCTTTTTATTCAATATTTCAGTGCCAGAGCTCATGAATTACAATGGGGGGGATCACCTCTCTTAAATAGTTTGAGAGTGTGTCCACATTTCAACTAACTATCATCTGACGGTTGATATTAAGACATCATCAATGGTGGGGATCAAAAGTACAAAGATCATCACATGGATCCAAGTGACCACATCAAAGGGAGGCGCACTTTGCTCAAGGACACAGATCTAAGCTGAAAGTAACAATATAACATAAGAAACATAAGATGTGACATGATAAAACATAAAGGGGGGTCACTAGGGGATTAATTCACCCTATACCCCATTACAACATCATAACATATGATATAATAGTGTAATACATCATTAGCCAAGTTGAGGGGGTGCCCCTTGGGGGGGCTTCCTCACCGACTAAGCCAAAAATGAAATAATCTGGACCAAAACCTGACTGGAAACTGCTGAAGGACTGTCCAGAGAGCCAAAACACATCATCTGCCAAAATTCCAAGCCATTTCCTTGACTCAAGAGGCCAAATCGATTTTTTCAGTGAAATTCCTAGTTCATGTTTGTTGGTACATCCTCTAGAAAATGATAAAACCACCATAACTCTGTCCAGGATGAAAATTGGGGCCAACTGACTGCACTAGATGATCTAGAGACACAAAGAACGGTATAAGTGACTACTCATACCCCCTAGAACACTGCATTGCTTTAGGAGAACCAAAATCACTGCCATCTGTAATAAAATTTGATCATTTGGCAAATAATAAAGTGAAATTAATCACTTATCAGGAGAACTGGGGCCAAACTCTCAAAACTGAAACCGCAATATTCATCCTAGGCATTGTTATCACGAATCTTGTAGTTGCCTCGTGAAATGATCCTATTCAGGGCTACAGAGGAAAAGCAACCAAGGTCGTGACCTACGATATCCAAGACTTCCGAAAGAACTCGGATGTCACACCAGTCAAGGATACCGGCACTTTGAACTAGTGAGAACACAAGCCCAGGGGGCATCCCTATGACCAAGAAACCCTAAAACAAGGAGAATGAATGAATAAACGAGGGAAATTTGGTGGAATCTCTTAATATGATGGTTAACTAAAGTTTTAAACAAAAACCAAGAGATTCAGAGCATCCAGGTGAAAGGCCCCAATTTTTCCCTAGGGTTTATGCAGAAAAATTGGGATCTAGGGCAAAACGATGAAATTAAGTAAAATTGGACAGTTGGATGGATTGTTAGATGCAATATTGGACGAATGGGATTGAAACCAATAATAGCCAGTTTGCAGTTTTTGGAAATACCCACTTTCCCCAAGGGGGTGTTTTTCCCTAATAGTCGACTAGTGCTTTGGATGGGCAAATGGAGTCCGATTAAGCTGAATATTTAGATCTAAGGAATTGATATTAATTCCAAAGTGGGTTTTAAATTTTATTAGCTCGCCGCAAGCTAGAACCTATGGATCTACGAAATGAGGGTTTTAATGTAATAGAATGATGAGCAATGCATATACATAAAATAAAGGAAGAGAAACTTGCCTGTGAGACGTCCCTGGATCATGCATATGAGTTGAGAAATGATGAAGAATGTCACTTTCTCGTCGAAATGAACTTTTCCAAGGAAGATCTTGTTGTTAGTTTGCCACAGCCAGTCACCCTAGCGCCTCCTTCAACCTGCTAGATCAGAGAAAAATCAACCGATCGAACAAACGAACGAGATCTCTGCAGAATACAAAAATGAAAAGGGAATAAAAAAACATTAAGAAGAAGATACTCCCTGAACCAAACACCCAGGAACCGGGACGAAGGTGAGGTGCCCCACAAAAACACCCTCTCTCTCTCCTAACGCGCCTCCCTTTCCTGTAAATAAGATGGGTAAAGAAAAATGCAAGATATATCCCAATTGAAGCTCAGTATGGAAGAGTAGCAATGCTAGTCATCAGATCATCAAAACATCCACAAGATACACAGAAGAATAATCGCAGACAAAAATACCTTTATTAAAATTCCAGTACCAAAGCTCATGAATTACAATTGGGGGGTCACCTCTCTTAAATAGTTTGAGAGAGACATAAACCCTAACTCACTTTATCATCCAATGGTTGAGATTAAAACATCATTAACGGTGGACATCATCAATACATCAATCAATACATGGATCAAGTGACTAAGTCAAAGAGGGGGCGCACTTTACTCAAGGACGCCTCCCTAGAGTGAAATGTGACAACATAACATAAGATATAACATGATACAACATAGGAGGGGGTCTCTAGGGGCTTAATTCACCCTAGGCCCCTTTACAACTTCATAACATAAAATATAGCAATGACATACATCAATAGCCAATTAGAGGAGGCACCCCTTGGGGGGCTTTCCTCACTGGCTGAGCCATAGTAAAATAATCCGAACATCTGCTGACTGAAAACTGTTGGAGGACTGTCCGGCATGCTTAGAAACATCATCTACCAAAATTTCAAGCCATTTCCTTGACCTAGGAGGCCAAATCGACTTTTTCAGTGATTTCCTAGTTCATTTTTTGCGGGTACAATCTCTGGAAACTGATAAATCCATCATAACTCTCTCCAGGATGCAAACTGGGGCAAACTAACTGCTCTTGATGATCTGGAGACATCGAAGAATGGTATAAGTGAATACTCGTACCCCCTGGACACTGCTCTGCTCTAGGAGCACCCATCATACTGCCATCTGGAATAAAAATAGATCATTTGGCCAATAATTAAGTGATAATAGTCACTTTTTTTGGAGAACCGGGGCCAAACTCTCAAAACTGAAACTGCAGTATTGGTCGTGGGCATGATTCGAACAAATATACACCATGTTGTATTTTAAACTCGCTGCCTTGGGAAACATGATTGACTTGGTCAACTGGGTTGACCAGGTCAAGTACCCAAAATCAAGGTGAGATAACATGTCAATATGATCCTACAACCATCCAAGGTAAGAAATGCTCCAATGATGTATATTAAAACCCAACTTGAGGCAATTATTCATAATCAGGGTGACCAACAATAATAATAATAATAAAATATACCTTTGCTTCTGAAAAATCTTAGAGTCCTTTGGAAATCTGCTTGTACATGCCATACTTACAAAATGTAAAAGATGTGCTATAGATGTGTGAGGGTGGAAAAACAAAGCTAAGGCAAGGGGAAATGACTCTTAACTGACTTCGACTCAATGATCTAATCGAATGATAACCAATATACTCTACCAAGATGACATATGTATGACAGATAGCAATAGGGGATGGAGGTGTCTCACAGATGGATAAAGTACTTGAATGTGCTTCCCTCAGACTCTAGCAAGTTTTCCTTTGCAACTTTATTGCAATATTGGTCAACCTTCAAAGGCAGGCACCCTGGAAGCCTTCTGGGCTCCAGTACTGACAAAGACCCAGCCTTTCTAGGCTAGTCTCACCCTGTGGCCCTATGGGGACCATTTGTTGACTAAATTGTCATTGATGTCAACAGGTGTGTGTTAGTGTGTTTTAGTGCCCCTTGAGGAGTCTCTGAGGGTTGAGTAAGTGTCAGTGTCCAAGGAGACCTTTTTGATCTTGTCCAAGCCCAAGTCTGAAGCCCTTGGAGCCCTTGGGACATTGCCAAAAGCCCTGTAGAGTGTTCAAGTAACCCTAAGTGGGTCGAAAAAGTTGCAAGGGTCCAAATGACCCCTTCAGTGATCATTTGCGTGCTATTAAGTTCTTGGTACCCTAGGAGGAGTCCCTAAACCCATAATCATTTAACCACTACTCTTAAGTTAAAATATTAAAACACATAAAAAAATTTAAAAGGACTTATCTTTGAATACGTTAATGATTTATATATTAAAAAGTTTTAATAAATAAAACAATAATAATTATATATTAAAATGGTTTAATAAATAATAAAAAAAATTAATTAATTAAATAATTTTTTTTTAAATGTTTTACCAAAAAAAACATTCCTTTTTTTTATTGATCAAACTCATTAAAACATGCAAATATTTATTTTAAAAATAAAATATGACAATGTAATGAGGTCGGCCCTATCCTTTGGCTTAACATCAAATAAAGGTATAAATACACAAACTTATTGTCACATTTAAGTGGAACGAATTTGTAGTTGGACTGGTTTTTTTTTATGGAGACAAATTTCAGAGCAAGAGGCCCGAGCTTCTACAACAATATTGCAGCAGAGATTTCTTTTTTTTCTCTTGAGAAGTTTTTCTATCTGTTTTGAGGAGCCGAAGTGAAAGAAATTTTTAAGTCTTTTTATGAAATCGGGTGAAGAGAATTTATTATAACAGCTCTATTTTTCAAGTCTATATTTACTGAGCAAATCCCGTGGACAATACCCGTCATTGCTGTGCGTTGGAGGGCCCATGTAGACTCGTGGAGGAGTGCCTGCTGACTGAAGAGAGAATACCGTGCTACTTGTTGGTGTGCCTACCGTTTGGAGCAGGAACAGATCCCGCCAGTTGGAGAAGGAGATTGCCGACGCTGACACACTGTTGAGTCTACTCCACGCTGCCAATGACCCTGGAGATTGCCAACACTACTCAGTCCTGACTAGGGAGATTGCCAATGCTGTTAAGACTGTAGCAGCAGCTAAAGATGAAGCTTTAATCTCTGAGATTTTTGGGTGAACTAAGGCAACTACAGCAAGAAGATTTTCGGTGGTGTGTGGAATGAAATTTGGTGACACTTAGCATGTGGACAGAAGGAATGAACAGCGTTTAATGAAGCACCGGACTCTAGCTTGTGCGTGGGGCTCTTAAACAGCAACAAACAGACTTACTTCTCTCCACCAAAGTTTGGGCAGCAGGCCTTTTCTCTTTCATCCAAGTTTTCCTTTTATAAAAGACATATTTTTGGGGATAGCAGGATCCGAACTCTTTGGCCAATTTTTTTTGGGAAAGTAATTTACAGTTCTGAGCAGTTCTGAAGAAAGAAAAATTCGTGGGAAGCAGAGGAAGATCAAAACGCAGTCAATCTTTGGGAACCCGAGTTTTGATCTGAGTATTCAGATTAAGATAATTTCATTGGTTCTAAGATGCTGGTTTGAGGAGTACTAGAGCAGTCTGAGTTTGACTAAGAACAAGTGCAAGTTTGTTTTTAAAGTCAAAGCTGAAGCTCAAGATCTTGATTTGAAGTCATCTGCAAAAGGTATGTCTATGAATTAAATACATGGTATGAATATAGTTTGTATAAATACAGTAGACAAGGTATGTATGAACAGTTAAGCAAATACATGCTATATTACAGTATTTATGAGAACATTGACAAGTGACATATGTATGAGAGAAAAGTGAGTGAGTAGTCTGAACAGTGATAAACAGCAATACAGATGTATACAGTAGTATGTGATATGTAGTGAACTCAGTGAAATATAAGTGAGTGTATCAATGGGCAAGTGGTATGAACAGCAGTAAACAAGTATATGATATCGAAAAGATTATGATGCTTTTCTAAAATGTTATGAGAAAATCCAGGCTGTGATACATGATGCTTTTCTAAAACGATATGATGAACATGTAAGGCATGGTGTGATGACTTTCCTCTATACACTATGATATATACTTGACATTGATGCTTAATGATGCATGTTTTATGATTCAGTCAAAAGTAGAGAAGAATTACTTATGGTGAAGTGTACAAGGTTGTACATGAGCAGGTTATGGCAGTAAAAAGACTTGTTGGTATACAAGGCTGACTTGGCAGTGTGTGTGTCAGTGATAAGGCTGACTTGGCAGCAAACGGTGAACAGAGGTTATCAACAGCAGGAAGTTCTACTCAAAGCACAGATCTATTAAAGGGACAAGCAAGTAACCAGCAGGGATGATGAGCAGCTGGATGAGCAGATTTTATGTTTGATATAACAGCAATGACATGGGCAGAATGATGATCTGGCAGTGATCAAAGTGCAGATGATATCAGCAGAGAGTACAGAGTTTGGTATTTAACAGGTCCACAGGTTCGGCAATATTCTTCTTATCAGGGTGGTAGGACGGGGCGAGGAAAGGAGGTCGTAGCCTCCTTCCGGTGGAAGCCGGAAAACTAGGGAGTGGTAGCTTCCTTCAGATCGCAGCCTGTAAATCAGGGGGTCGTAGCCTCCTTCCAGTTGAAGCTGGAAAAATTGAAGTTTATATAATAAGACAATTGTTCCTTTCATCCAGTTATTTCTGGACAACTATTATTAAAAAGGCTTCCGTGGTTTTACCCCCAGAACTTGGGTTTCCACGTTAAAAACTGTTGTGTATTGTGCATCTTACTGTCTTTATACATACTGATGATGTGCTGTGATAGGTGATCAGCAACCTGCTTTTGATTAAAGTTTTTAATTGTACAAATACTGATTCACCCCCCTCTCAGTATTTCAACACCATTGAGTCGAACACTTCACAAAGAGTGAGTGCTCATCCTTTGACCATTAACCTTTCTATATTTTTTCACAATTTACATAAGATGGTAGTCAACCTACAATAGCAGGTTCCCTGAAAACCTTCTGGGCTTCCAGTAAATGACTAAGGCCTAGACTCGTTGCCAACGAGCAGTCCGTAGCCCCGACGGGTTTGCCTCTCTCTAGTGCCCCTGTGGAGGGCGAATTGAGCCTTACATTATACAAGGAATGAGTGCTCAACCTCTTGGCCACTGACTACCTTTTTCAATATTTCATACTTTTGCATCCTTTAGATATAGCTTTTATGTGTTCCGATGCTTTAGCGTTTAGCAACACTGTTATGGTCGAGCACTTGTTTTGAGGACTCAAGGAGAACAACCCTATGAACCCAGCCACACTGGCCAAGACACATACTTCATAACCAGAGACACATAGCAACATGGAGTTTATAGTACATAGGGGTCTTAATGGGGAAAAGATCTTCAATCTCACAAGTTTCCATCAGTATGAGTCATGGGATGAAACAAAAATGAATGAAATGGATGGACGAGCACAAATGACATGGAACCAACCTAGCACTAAGGTTTATACTTTGTTCGAGCATGGCATGGGAAACAGTCTTCTAATTGAATTCTTTGATAAATCATAACACAAGTTAGAGCAATACATAACATATAAGCACAAGTCACCATAATCATCCTAACATGACAAGCATAGGTTCTTAAGATACATCACAAAGAAAAACTAAACCAAGGAAATAAACCTGATCTCACCATGTACCTATCTCCAACTGATAAGCCCCTCTATAATTGTGTGTACCATCTCCTGATTTGCTGCTATGCTCTAATGAACTAGATCATCACCAAAATCATCTCAATGGACTCCTGAATCTCAGTCCTGGCAAGGAAAATATTACAAAACAAGGCTCTGAAATAGTTGAAGCTGTAAAGATCCATGCTAATACCCCATGTAAAAGTAGCCTAGAGTAGAAAAAGAGACAAGTCTGCATGTTGCATCATGGAAGCCTGGCTGAAAATGTATATGTGATAACAAGCATGTCGGGAACAAATATAAGCCATGTTTTTTGAGTCACTACCTTGGGAACCGTGCTTAACTTGGTCAACTGGGTTGACCAAGTCAAAGTACCTAAACTAAACGTGAGATACTGTATCTATATGATCTTGTAAGCATCCAAGGTAAGAAATGCTCCAATGGTGTATATCAAAACCAAGCTTAAAACATGTTATTCATAATCATGGTGACAATCATAATAATAATAAGTAAGATATACCTGTGCTTCTAAAAAAATCTCAAAACCTTCTGGAAGTCTGCTTGTTCATGCCATACTTACAAAGTGTACACAATGTGCTAGTGCTGGGTGAGGATGGAAAACAAGGCTAGGTAAAGGGAAATGACTTCTGACTGACTTTGACTATGTGATCTCTCTGAATGATAACCAATACACTCAACCATAGAAGGCATATACATGACAGATGACAATAGGGGATGGAGGTGTCTCACAGATGTACTTGGGCTTGCTTCCCTCAGACTCTTAACAAGTTTTCCTTTGCACTAATTTGCAATATAGATCAACCTTCAAAGGCAGGTGCCCTGGAAGCCTTCTAGGCTCCAGTACTGACAAAGACATAACCTTGCAGGCCAATCTCACCCTGTTACCTTGTGGGGACAAATGAGCCGAACACTATACAAAGAGTGAGTGCTCATCCTTTGACCATTAATCTTTTTCAATAACTTTCACAATTCACATAAGATAGTAGCCAGCCTACAAGAGCAAGTGCCCTGGAAATCCTTATGGGCCCCAGTGAATGACCAAGGCCTAACCTCGCTACCAGCGAGCAGTCCATATCCTCGACGGGTTTGCTTTTCCCTGCTGCCCCTATGGAGGGCAGATGAGCCTTGGCCCTTATATTATACAAAGAATGAGTGCTCAACCCCTTGGCCACTGACTACCTTTTAAACATTTATACTTTTGCATCATTTAGACATAGCTTTTATGTGTTCCGATGCTTTAGTACTTAGCAACACTGTTTGGTGGAGCACTTGTTTTGAGGATTAAATGAGAACTTCCCAGTGAACCCAGCCACACTGGCCAAGCCACATACTTCATAGCCAAAGACATATAACAACATGGTGTCTATCATGCATAGGGGTCAAGATGGGGAAAAGATCTTCAATCTCACAAGCTTCAATCAATCTAAGTCATGGGATAAAATTCAACAATGGATGAACTGGATGTACGGGGACAGGTGACACATGGAACCAACAAAGCACTAAGATTTACTCTTTGTACAAGCATGGCATAAGCAACAGTTTTCACAGCAAGTCCTTTAATTAATCATAGCACAAGTTCAAGCATTAGTACATATATAAGCATAGGTCACCATAATCATCCTAACAAGACAAGCATAGGTGTTTGATATACATCATCGAGCAAAATCAAACTATAGAAGCATATACCTAATCTCACCATATATACCTGTCTCCAACTAATAGGGCCCCTCTGTAACTGTGTACCAACTCTGATCTGTTACTCTGCTGGAATGAACTAAGTCATAACTGAAATCATCTCAATGGCCTAATGAACCTCAGTACTGGCAAGGAAAATCTGTTGAATAAGGATCTGGGATGGCTGAAGCTGTAATGATCCATGCTAATACCCCATGTGAAAAATAGCTCAGAATAGAATAAGAGATAAGTCTGCATGCTACATCATGGTAGCCCAGCTGCAAATGTATATATGATAACAGGTCCTAATCCGATAGTCATTCAGAGAGACAAATACAATCAGAGCAAAGGAGCACATTCATTCAAAGTGGGGCATAGTCAACCAAAGAGAGGCGTATTACCCAGCTTCCATTAGTCATACTTAGAGCTTGGTGGCTCAGAGATAAGTTCATTGTGGATTACTCTGTTCTATCTATTGTACTTGCTTAAGAATATAAAAGTTGCTTCCATCCTTCTCACTAGTTTTCTCTCCAGGGTTTTTCTATGGTCTTTTGATCAAAAACACTATATCATTTATGTGTGATTTCTATTGTGTTAAGTTGTAGAGATCTCATGTGTTTCTTAGTATGATCTTGATTATATATGCTTATATGCTGTAATGTCCTCATCTGATTAGGCATTGAGGACCAAAACCACTAACCTATGTGATTCTTGTGGGTTCAAGCGGTTACTGACAGTTAGGGAATCAACTGAAGACTGATAACATCTATAGAAAATCTAGGGCATCAATATGATATCACCATTAGGTCAAAGAGGGCCATTGGGGCCAAAGGCCACCGACATGCATGACATCTAAGCATTATTAATTGATGCATGCACCCATTTAAGTCTCCATGCGCATGCATGCAAGTCAACTGCAAATTAGAAATTAAAGTGACCTAATTAGGTCAAAAGTTAGGGTTTTCGCAGTTGAAAGTTATAAAAGGAAGATAAAGTGAATGGAGACTTTACTTTTGATGATTATTGATTTTGGAGCTCTTGAGTAGCAGCACAACGTGCGGCCACAGCAGTTGGGGTTGGAGACGACGTCTTCAACTAACGGGGTTTCAGCAGTGAGATATCTACCCTAGTCTCATCCAGGGTAAGCCATCCAGGTTCACCATCCATTCTTCAATTTATTCATAGTTATCCAGTATCCATCAAAGATTGTTTGAAGGGGCACGTGTGCAGCCGTAAGGGGTTTTCAGCTGGAAAACCCATATCATTCGCTGGGTCTTCAGATCTCAGTTTACCTTCAAACCCAGGCACCATTCTCATCATCAGTATCATACTCCAATACCCGGTGATTATCAGATCCGGTCTTGCTCATCCTGAGCAATTATCAACAATTTCAGGATCAGGGGGGCGTGAGCAGCTAAACCTCCAGATCAATTCGCTAGCCTGCCTAGAGACCTCAGAACTTCCGCATGTGTCAGGCATTCTCTCCGACATGGGAAGACTATCAATCCTGCAAATTCTCAGCTTCATCAGACAACTCTTTCACTGAAAACGTCACCCTTAGCTGATTTTGGGTTCGTGCAGCTGGGGTATCACCGGAGGTAGAAGGTACCAAGTCATCTCCAATTCAGCTCTTGATGCATGCATATTCTCTCAGGAGCATTCCAGCCAGCTTATCAGGGGTGAGTGTTACATTCTATCCTACAAACCCTAACCCTAATTTTAGCTATAAAATAGGGAATTTTTGCATGGCAGCTTGCATGCCCCGCTGTTTCAATAAATTTGCCTAGAATTAGAAAATATCAAGATTTGGGATATTACAGTGGTATCAGAGCTATCGTCTTGGGACTTAGGGGATGAGTTTCATGCCGCCATGTCTTTTTCAGATTTTTGCAACATGAAGAGTAGGAACAGGCCCGGGAATTTCAACAAGGGATTCAATCACAACTATGAGTTGCAGAAGACCTTGGGCAGGTTAACCATCCCAAACTTTGATTGG
>LPNX010888654.1:140041-157669 GCA_001517045.1 Pseudotsuga menziesii | reverse complement strand
CGATGTTGATGGTGATGATGAATGATGATGGATGATGATGATGATGTTCACGATGTTGATGGGCATGATGACTGATGATGATGAGGATGATGAGGATGATAAGGATGATGTTGATGGTGATGAGGATGATGAGGATGTTCATGATGTTCATGATGTTCATGATGAGGATGATGATGATGATGTTGACGGTGATGATGATGAGGATGGCGATGATGATGTTCACGATGTTGATGGTGATGATGGATGATGATGAATGATGATGATGAGGATGATGACGATGATGTTCATGATGTTGATGGTGATGATGATGATGAGGATGATGATGGTGTTCATGATGTTGATGATGAGGATGATGATGAGGATGATGATGATGATGTTGATGATGTTGATGGTGATGAGGACGAGGATGATGTTCACGATGATGACTGAGATGATGATGATGTTCATGAAATTGATGGTGCGGATGATGAGGATGATGATGATGATGAATGATGATGATGTTCATGATGTTGATAGTGAGGATGATGATGATGATGTTCATGATGTTGATGGTGATGAATGAGGATGAGGATGAGGATGAGGATGATGATGATGAAGGTGATGTTCATGGTGAGGATGATGATGATGTTCATGATGTTGATGGTGATGATGATGATGATGATGTTCATGATATTGATGGTGATGAGGAGGAGGAGGATGATGATGATGATGTTCATGATGTTGATGTTGATGATGATGATGTTCATGATGTTGATGGTGATGATGATGATGTTCACGATGTTGATGGTGATGATGATGTTCATGATGTTCATGATGTTGATGATGAGGATGATGATGATGATGTTCATGATGTTCATGATGTTGATGATGAGGATGATGTTGATGGTGATGATGATGAGGATGATGATGAGGATGAGGATGACAATGATGATGTTCATGATGTTGATGGTGATGTTCACAATATTGATGGTGATGAGGACGATGTTGATGGTGATGAGGATGATGAGGATGTTCATGATGTTCATGATGTTGATGATGAGGATGATGATGATGATGTTGACGGTGATGATGATGAGGATGATGATGATGTTCATGATGTTGATGATGAGGATGATGATGATGATGTTGACGGTGATGATGATGAGGATGGTGATGATGATGTTCACGATGCTGATGGTGATGATGGATGATGATGAATGATGATGATGAGGATGATGATCATGTTGATGATGATGATGATGATGTTCAAGGTGATGATGATGATGAGGATGAGGATGACGATGAGGAAGGTGATGATGATGTTCATGATGTTGATGGTGAAGATGATGATGAGGATGACGATGATGATGAAGGTGATGATGATGATGAGGATGATGATGATGATGTTCATGATGTTGATGGTGATGAGGATGATGATGATGTTCATGATGTTCATGATGTTGATGATGAGGATGATGTTGATGGTGATGATGATGAGGATGATGAGGAGGAGGAGGATGACGATGATGATGTTCACGATGTTGATGGTGATGATGAATGATGATGAATGATGATGATGATGATGAGGATGATGAAGGTGATGATGATGATGATGATGAATGATGATGAGGATGAGGATGAGGATGAGGATGTTCATGATGTTGAAGCTGATGATGATGATGATGATGATGACGATGATGAAGGTGATGATGATGATGAGGATGATGATGATGATGTTCATGATGATGATGGTGATGATGATGATGAGGATGATGATGATGATGTTCATGATGATGATGGTGATGATGATGATGAGGATGATGATGATGTTCATGATGTTCATGATGAGGATGATGATGAGGATGATGATGAGGATGATGATGATGATGATGATGATGATGATGATGTTGATGTTGATGGTGATGATGATGAGGATGATGATGATGATGTTCATGATGTTGATGGTGATGATGAATGATGATGAATGATGATGAAGGTGATGATGATGATGATGAATGATGATGATGTTCATGATGTTGATGGTGATGATGATGAAGATGATGGTGATGATGATGATGATGATGATGATGATGATGGTGATGATGATGATGATGATGGTGATGATTATGATAAGGATGATGATGATGATGATGTTCATGATGTTCATGATGATGAACATGGAGATGTTGATGATGATGATCGATGATCAATGATCATGGTGATGATGATGATGATGATGAAGATGAATATGAAGATAATGACGATGATGATCATGTTGTTGATGATGATGATGATGACAATGGTGATGATGATGAAGATGATGAGGAAGGTGATGATGATGATGATGATGAAGATGAATATGAAGGTAATGAAGATGATGATCATGTTGATGATGATGATGAAGATGATGAGGAAGGTGATGATGATGATGATGATGAAGATGAATATGAAGGTAATGAAGATGATGATCATGTTGATGATGATGATGAAGATGATGAGGAAGGTGATGATGATGATGATGATGAAGATGAATATGAAGGTAATGAAGATGATGATCATGTTGATGATGATGATGAAGATGATGAGGAAGGTGATGATGATGATGATGATGAAGATGAATATGAAGGTAATGAAGATGATGATCATGTTGATGATGATGATGAAGATGATGAGGAAGGTGATGATGATGATGATGATGAAGATGAATATGAAGGTAATGAAGATGATGATCATGTTGATGATGATGATGAAGATGATGAGGAAGGTGATGATGATGATGATGATGAAGATGAATATGAAGGTAATGAAGATGATGATCATGTTGATGATGATGATGAAGATGATGAGGAAGGTGATGATGATGATGATGATGAAGATGAATATGAAGGTAATGAAGATGATGATCATGTTGATGATGATGATGAAGATGATGAGGAAGGTGATGATGATGATGATGTTGATGATGACGATGGTGATGATCATGTTTATGATGTTGATGGTGATGATGATGTTCATGAAGTTGAAAATGATGATCATGTTAATGATGATGATGAAGTTGAAGATGATGAAGAAGATGAAAATGATGTTGAATGCTATTTTTGGTTTTACATAACATGCACACGATTTGTATGCACATAACGCGCTCGCGTTTTGTTTCTATATAATGTGCACGCGTTTTGTTTAGTTAAATCGTGCTCACGTTTTGTTTAAATTCAAAAATTTATTCCCTCCAAATGATAAGGCCGAGCTTCCACCCATGCTTTCATGGAATTCCTATGCCTATGTGTCTACTTTGTACTTTGCTTCGGATTCAACATGCCTGTGCCTTGGAGTATGATAAACCATGGCAAATTTAGCATTATATCCATATTTTCAATATGCTCGTGTTTAGCGGTTCGTCTGATTATGCTGCACACCTCCATTTTTTATGAGATTTTAGAAACATATATGGTTTTTTTTGCAGATTCTAAATATGTAAATTTTAACAAGAATTCATAATTTTTTTTATTTTTTTCTTATTTATCTTCTGTCATCACTTCTCAACTCAAAAAACACACTGGTAGTGTTTCGTCCATATCTCTTTCGTTTCTCAACCATTTAAAAAAAAATTATATGGTGCACTAAAGAACACCAACCTCTACATGCTATAAAAAACCCATTTCCAAATAATTGCATTAAGACATTCAAATGATGCACCCACAATTGACGTATCATTTTCGAGGTTTGATCTCTTAGATAATTAAAAAAAAAAATTAAAAATATTATTTTTATTATTGGAAAAATAGTCGTGCACTAGTCCTATATGTTCTCTATACGTATACCAGTTTTCGTAAGTTTATTCCATCATTTAGACACTCAGACGTTGCACCCACAAAAACATATACCTTATAATTTGTTCAAAAAATAAAAAGTGCCCGTTAAAATTTATCTAACTTTAGATAGTTAACAGAATTTTCAATAGAAAAAAAAATATATATTTGGAAAGGTCATTCAATTTCCTACATTTCTTGTTTTTAACTGATCGCAAGATTCATTGTGTAAGTGTCTCAAAATATCCATACAAGTTGATGGATGCCTGTTTTTTCAATTTTGTATTGCATCTAACGTGCCAAAAGAGACCCTCAACTTCTTGCACACAACCTTCTTCTATTTATCGTCCAAAATATGATCCCAATCAACACATACAAAGGTTCTAAGATGTTCAACTATAGGTTTCTTCCTTTTAATTTTTTAATTGCGCCGAGCTCTACAACCTAGTATGGAGGAGATCTTGTAACATTACGTAACGTTACATAACATTATGGGGGGATCTTGTAACTTTATGTAATGTTATGTAACGTTATGTCAGATATAAATAATGAAAAAAATAAAAAGTTAAAAATAAAAACAACTATATAAACACCAAAAAGTATCGCAACTTGGAAGCCTTGATGCAATAGGTAAGAATTTTAAATTTTAAATTTTATTTCAACTAGATCTAAATTCTCTATTCTCTAGCAGAGAGGGAGACTGGAAAATAAAAGGGCCGGAATGGAGAATATAAACGGTGTTTAAAAAAATCAAATCATGCACCATCCTGATGCACCCATCTCCACCTCCCAGTGCTATCTCCTCCTCCCATCTCCACCTCCCTATGATCTCCTCCTCCTAGTGCGTTCTTAATCTGACACGAGACTCACACATCCATATCCTCCTAGAACGATCTCCTCTTCCATCTCTGCCATCTCCGTCGGCAGTCTCATGTAGCCATCTCCCACCCAAAATATTCAGCAACCCTACCTACCAGTGCGATCTCCTCCTTCACGCTATATTCAGCAACCCTACATCTCCAATCTTCACGCTATATTCAGCAACCCTACCTCTCCAACCTTCACGCTATATAAAGCATTCGCTACATAAAATATTTAACAGTCTTCAAACTTTAATGGATTGCCATTACCTTGAAGAGCAACAACAACAGGAGGACACAAGGTTCAGCTCTCAACCCACATAACAAATTAGGGTTCAATCTTCAGATGTGGTCAAAATACACAGTTCACAAAAATTGCAGCAGCAGATGTGGAATGGACTCACAAGGCAGCTTGTTGTCTCAGTTGCATATCCTCTCTACTGTTCACAAGCCTCAACTCCAGGCCTCATCTCCAAGTCGCAAGAAATATGAAGGTTACAGCTACAAAAGGAACAATGTCACCACCAGTCTTCACGTAATCACTAACCCATAGGATTCTTCACTCTAAAAACGTGCAATAGTTTCAACTTCAGGTAGATGGATAGTGGCCAAAAAACATGGGCTTCAACATTTGTTTCCATCCTTCAAAAATGCGCTCTTAACGTTTGAATATTTATTGAAAAAAAAAAAACACAGCTCCATAGTACAATTCCACTTTTTAACTTGATTCTGAGTTCCACATTGGTCTCCATCATATTTGATCTACACCAACTCCTTCCACATGATGGAAGGAGTGGTTGATGAGATTCTTCATAATACACAAGTTCTTCAACACATGGTAGCTAACACTCAGTGTAAATACATTTCCAACTCCAAAACATCAAAGCTTATGCACATGTCCCATCAAATATTTCAACCAGACCATGAATTGAGGAATACCGCAACCAGGATGACATCTCTCCATATTGAAGGGTGGAATATCCAATGCAGCAAGAAAAAAATGCACTAGGTTGTGGTGGCAGGTGCTGGCTAATGAAAAGGAACCTATCTCTTCATTTTAGCTTATCTTCTTCATGTTTTGGCTTTGGAAATGCAAATGTTATTTTAGCAACGAGGATACCATCCTAGCACCCGTCGAACAATGGAGAACATCAGTGTAGGTAGCTTCAGTATTAAAAGAAGAAACTGTAGCAACAAGAAGAAAGAGATCACTGACTACCTTCACCATAGATTTAACCCAACACTTACTTGGAAGAACCATAGGTTCAACCTTAACACTCATTTGGAACAGATTTTGTTCTTTAAATGTCTATAGGATCAACTCAAGGAGAGGTTTGCACTTCGGGAGATTTGATCCCTCTCGACGCTTGATAGAGCCTGGGATTTGGATCTATGTTGGTAGGAATTACATCCCACATTGCTTTGGTTGGGAATCTATTTAGAAGGTAAGTTGAGAAGATAGTAGCCTCTACCCAAAAACTAATTAGTAGCCCTTTGGACAGAAGCAAACATCTAGGCATCTCAATCAAAATCATATTCTTCCTCTCAAAAACTACATTCCATCGAGGAATACAAGGTATGGGTCTCTAGCATGAGATACCATTCAATGCTAAGTACCCTTCAAATTCCTTGCTTACACACTCTCCTCCATGATTAGATGTCAAGAATTTCATAGGTTGATTACATTGTTTTTCAGCGAATGCCTTGTTTTTCAACTAATACCATGTTTTTCAAGCAACACCTTGAATTCCTTGAACTTATAAAAAATCATGTTTTTTTTCTTCAAGGAATATACCCAAGTGAATCTTTAAAAATTATAAATCAAGGTTAAAACATACCTTGAACCAACTAGGAAATGTTGTTTCAATGTGAAAATGTCATTGTTCACAAGTTCTAGTGGATTCTTTGCTCTCTAATGGTTTACTTTCTCAAATGCCTCTTAGTAATTCTTGCCAAGTACATAACGCTCACACTCACCATTTGGTGGAACTAATTTGGGAATTTCATGGACATTATTGAACATCACCATCAATTTCATGCTCATGAAATTTAGATGTCCAAGTCTTTCATACCAAATATTTTTTCTATCATCGATCCTAGCTATGGTACAATTGATCTTGTATCATTCTTTGGAAAATCACAAAAAATTATACAATCCATATTTGGCATCAATAATATCCTCAATAAAAACAAATCATTCTTAATATATTTTGCAACAAATCTATCAAGACAATGCTCAACCATCTTTCCTGAGTGAGTTGAGATATGGATAAAATATTTTCACAAATTGGGGTACATGGTGTGTAATGTCCCTAGTTTTGACCCTTGACATATTGATATTAAATAAAAAGTTGAACAATAACTTTTCATGGTGTGTAATGTACCTAGTTTTGACCCTTGAACATTAACATACAACACATTAGAGTGGACAATAAGAATGAAGAGAGGATTACAAGATATGTGAAAACCATGCACCTTTTTTATCGACCAATTTACTTAATGTTTATTATTCTTTTCATTTTCATTGTATTATAAAGAGAGGATTAAAAGATATGTGAAAACCATGTGCCTTTTTTATCGACCAATTTACTTAATGTTTATTATTCTTTTCATTGTATTTTTGAATCAACCATGCATGTTTCAAATATGTTCTGGAAAGACTTAATGAATATGGGGAATGGGGATAGAAAATATCTACTTCTTTGGTCTTTATTTTGTAGTGAAAAGTATGTGGAAGGCCCTGACTCATGAAAGTGTGTGGAGCATAATTATAGATCAGAAATATTTCAAGTAAAGGACATATATAGATTAGATCAAAAGTCCCAAATAAATCAATAAATAATGCATCAAATCAAAGGAAATCTCTTGTTAATTCATTTATAGTGATATGTAGATATCTAGTTTAGGAGGTAGGAAATGAGACAAAGGCAAGAATTGCTAATGATGCTATTTTGGGTTAGTAAGAGAAAATTATCTTTCCAAGTGATATGATTAAGTCCCTATAGGTTATAGATATTGTGAATATATTTGTTCTTGGGACTACAAAGGAAAACATGATTTTGTCAAAGATGAAAATGAGATTATTTTATGAAATTCTTACTTGGACTCCTAGAGAAGTGGGCATATAAGATTGAAAGAATATAAAAATTTTATAGCATGGATTTTTATTTAGTTTGGAGGTGTTTATTCTACAAAATGAGGTTATTTGGAAATGATTTGTCTTAAAGAAAATGAGGCTTCCTAGAGGTGATTTGAAAAATTGAATGCTCCTAAAAACAAATAATTTTCCTTAGTTGGCATTAAAAAATAAAGTGTTGGCTTGGGAACCAATGAAAAAGGTAAATGACCATGGTCCTGGTATCTATTATTTGTGCATACAAAAGTATGAAACTATCTCCCACCTTTTCTCACTATGTTCATATTCATACTCACATTTGTGCTCAATTTAATAATCATATGTGCTAACTATGCAATTTGAATGATGAAGGGTGTTATTGCCATGTCTTTTCTTATCAATTTAGTGATGCTTTTGACCTAACAATATAATTTCCATTACATATTTAGATTTTTTTAAATTGGAACACACATAATTATTACCTATAGCCCATTTTTACCCTTTTTCCAATAATATTAATGTTTTTTCCCATGTATTTTCATGTTTCAATCACATTTTCATCCATTTTTTACTCAATTTTCATCTACCTTTTAGTTTTATTTATATTTGGTATTTTCTCATTTGTTATTCATACTTTTGTCCACTTTATCAACCTAAGTTTATCTTTTTTTTCATTATTTTTATTTTTATTTTTTAAAATATGAAAAATACATAAAATTATATTAATTTTTTTTATAAAATTACAATACAAATGTCACGTTCCCATCTCTCCGACCAGTGAAGAGGACGCAACCCCATGACGTTAACCATCTAGGCTAAGAGCCCCATGAACATGTACATGCATAAAAATTGCTGAAACAGAATGCTGAAAGAAATGCATTGAAGTAAAACATGCACATTTGCAATTGTTTATCATAAACAGCTACAATTATTTATCAGACACAGCGGAATTCAATGTACAGTCATACATGCATTCATTCAACATGTTCATAACATTCACTAACAAAAATATGATTGTGGAAGTAAAATGAGCAAGATCACTTATGTTATGAAGAAGTTAATCCGCAACCAGCTACGTCGCTACAACGTTCCACCCAACCATAAGCCAGCGTGCTCCTTAATCTCTTAGCAGCGCTGCCACCCCCAAGCTGGGCATGATTCTCCAAGGAATAAGGGAACTAACAGGCTGACACATAGCCATGGATACACAAAACATAGCCAAGCCAACACAGTTGGGTTTATCAGGCCATCCAGGAGTTGGGAAAGGCTAAATGCTAAGCTAGTGGGCTCGTTACAGAGCCAAGAACACCTACACCAGAACTAGCCTGACTTCTAAGACACCCACACACACCCAACACAAGGAATTAGTCCCTTCTCTGCTACACAGTCCCTCAGGCCCTGCATTCCCTTCCAGTGCTATTTAGGGGTTGTGGAGAAGAAAGCCATCCCTCTAGCTCAGTCTATGTGGTTTCTAGCCACCAGGTTTATCAAGCAAACCAAGCCCCATCCCTGCTCCCTACACAGTCCGAAGACCAACCATTGCATGCTGTAAATTAAACAGCAATTACAACTTAGCAGGGGAAACGATTCTTGAGTTGTTCTTGGCCCTATCGTGGCCAAAACGACTCCCAGCGAATTACAATAGGCCACTGAACGTATCAGTGCACACAATTTACAACATGGGGGAAAACAACCGTCCCAAAATGTATCAGCATACAATACCAACAAACGTGGGGAACAACAGCATGTCCCAGGCAATGAATACACCAGAAGACTTACACAGACCATGCTGGGGAAGAAATTACAGTCTCCCAGCCTGTGCGTGAGTAACAACAACGCAGGACACAGAGCATGAGAGAAGATTTGCGCCCAGTTCCAAATGCGGATAGAGAACACACCCGATTCCTTGTTGGGGAACAATGGGAATGACAGTGGAGACGACTCCTCCCTCCTTGCTGCGTGAGACCAACAGAACAGAAAAATACCTATGCGTGAGAGGATAAATAGACAACGGAGAGGATGAACAGACAATCCGAAGTGCGTGAGAGCTTCAACACTATCGTGGAAAGAATGGTATGCCTACGTGTAGATGAACAGACTGTGAGAAAGGAACAAACTGTGGAGGCAACGCCCAGTGGAGAGAATGCGTGAGTCCTGGCGGTGGTTTCTTTGCCATTGTGAAGTCAACCGTGGGTGGATTGTGCGTGTGGGCAAGGACTGACAGTCCTGCCACACTCCCCACTCAGCCATAACAGCCTCAACTACCCAGCAACAGTTCTTAATGGTGGAGGTGGTTGGGTAAGACAAGGTGGTGACACATGAGTTTTTCCCCCCCATTGGCCAAGGTTTGACATTTCCCCCACCCTTGTCCTTGTGAAAATCATGCCCCTTCTCAATTTTAGTTGTCGTGATCGTAGTTGGTCCGGTTCATTTGAATTAAAGATGCATATTTACATGATGATACACTTAATATATGCCACATGCCCCAATATACCATCGGTGACAATTTAAATCTGAAACATAGCATAACCAATCAATTGTGGGGCCTTGGCCTTTAGCTCCGCACCATGATCCTTTACAATATATACATCATATACATCTAATGCAATGGGGTCAAAACCGGGGTGTTACATTCCCCTCCCCCTTCAATAGCACTGTCCTCAGTGCTTTACAAAATTGAACAAAATGCTACACTGGTATCGCCTCAGTGTTCCGCAAAATTGAACAAAAATGGATGTGCCAATCGCATGGCATCCTCCAACTCCCATGTAGCCTCTTCAGGTCCGCAGTGCTCCCATTGCACCTTTACCTGACCTATGGCTCAGTTCCGGAGCATTGTGACCTTCCTATCGAGGATGCGCATTGGATCGATTCGAAACTCTCCCTCGGGTTCCACCTGAATCACATCCCAATTTATCACATGGTTAGGATCATGTACATATCTCTTAAGCAAAGAAACATGAAAAACATTATGAGCCCTAGTTCTAGTAGGTAATGCAAGTCTATATGCAACTGGCCCTATTCTTTCAAGCACTTCAAACAGCCCACAGTATCTCGGTGACAACTTGGCACAACTCCCAAGCTTCAAGTAACTCTTCCTTGCCCTCACTCTGAGGTAAACATGATCCCCAACACTGAACTCCCTGTTCACCCTATGCTTATCTGCATAGCTTTTCTGTCTGTCCTGTGCTGCTTTCAAATTCTGCCTAATCTTTACAACTTCTTGCTCCATTTCCTTGAGCAATTCTGGCCCAAGCACAATCCTGTTCACTGGGTTATCCCAAGTCACTGGTGTCCTACACCATCTTCCATACAAAGCTTCATACGGGCTCATCCCCAAGGATTCCTGCTGTCCATTATTATAAGCAAACTCTACCAAGTGTAAGTAATCTTCCCACTTGGTGGGTTTGTCCATTACGTACATGCGAAGCATATCTTCAAGCACCCGATTAACTCTCTCTATCTGCCCATCTGTCTGAGGATGGTATGCAGTACTGAAGTTTGGCTTTGTACCCAAGTCTGCAAACAACCCCTTCCAAAAGTTGTAAGTGAACTTGACATCTCTTTCAGAGACTATTGCCTTCGACAATCCATGCAATTTGAATATCTCCTTCATGAATATCTTTGCAATGTCGCCAGCCTCATACGTCGACTTAACCGGTATAAAATGTGCTGCCTTTGTAAACTTGTCTACCACAACCATGATGGAATCATGTTGTCTCCAAGTCATCGGCAACCCTGTAATAAAATCCATGGAAATAACTTCCCATTTCCATTCCGGAACTGGCAAGGGCTGCAACAATCATGTTGGATGTTTATGCTCAACCTTCACCTGTTGACATTTCATACACCTTGAAATGTACTTAGCCATATCCCTTTTCATTCCTGGCCAAAAGTACTGCTTTCTAGTTGTATCAATTGTCTTCTGATATCTTGGGTGACCAGAATACAGAGCTTGATGGATTTCATCCATAACAACTCTCCTCAAATCTGCTATATTTGGAATATAAATTCTACCTTTATAAGTGAGAAGTCCATCTTCTTCCAATTTATATTCCTCATACCTCTTCTCAAGACTCTGCTGTTGCAATTTGCCTTTTACCTATTCATACAATTCATCTCCAGCAACATGAGTAACAATCTGCTGACTCAAATCTGATTGGCAAATACTAAGATATGCCACATGCATTTCTTGCACCTTCCTGCCACAGTGCATCAGCTACCTTATTTTCCTTTCCCTTTATGTGCTTGATTTCAAAATCAAACTCACATAAAAATTCCAGCCATCTTGCTTGCCTAGCATTCAAAGTAGGCTGATTAAACAAATACTTCAGACCACAATGGTGTGTTCGGAGCTCAAATCTTCTACCCATCAAGTAATGTCTCCACATCTTGAGAGCATGTACTATGGCTGCGAGCTCTAGATCATGAGTGGCATAGTTCTTCTCATGCTCCTTCAGCTTTCTTGACTCATAACATATCACGTGGTTGTCTTGCATAAGGACTCCTCCAAGCCCTTGTCTACATGCATCAGCACACACCACAAAATCTTTCTCTGGGTCTGCAACCTTCAGTACTGGTGCACTGGTGAGAAGACTCTTCAACCGCTGGAAGCTTTCTTCACACCTCGATGTCCATTTGAACTTCATCCCCTTCTTTTGCAAAGAAGTGATGGCATGTGCAACTCTGGAGAATCCCTCAATGAATCTCCGGTAGTATCCTACAAGTCCCATAAAAGATCTTACATCTGTCACATTTCTTGGAGTAGGCCAATTCATAATGGCTTCAATCTTTTCAGGGTGAACAGATATACCCTCTTCTGAGATAATGTGGCCCAAATACTGAATTCTATCTCTATAGAAGTCACACTTTCTCAGTTTTTCATACAACTTATGTTCCCTGAGCAAATTCAATGTCAATCTCCAATGCTCTTCATGCTCTTCCTCATTCTTAGAATAAACAATAATGTCATCAAGGAAAAAAAGAACAAATTTTTCCAAATACTTGCTGAAGACACTATTCATAAGGCACATAAATGTAGCTGGTGCATTTGTGAGACCAAATGGTACCACTACAAACTCATAATTCCCATACCTTGTCCTGAAGGCTGTCTTATGAATGTCTTCATCCTTGATTCTCACCTGATGGTAACCAGACCTCAAGTCAATCTTGGAAAATACCTTTGCTCCTCTCATTTGATCAAAGAGGTCATCAATCCTAGGCAAAGGATATTTATTCTTCACAGTAACCTTGTTCAACTGTCTATAATCAATACACAACCTGAGGGTACCATATTTCTTCTTTACAAATATAACTGGTGCTCCACAAGGGGACACACTCGGTCGGATATACTTCTTTTCCAACAACTCTTGCAATTGCATCTTCAATTCTAGCATTTCTGGTATTCTCATCCTGTAGGGTGCCTTGGACACTGGTGCTGCTCTTGGCACAAGTTCAATCGTGAAATCAATGTCCCTCTTTGGAGGAAGCCCTGGAATCACATCAGGAAATACATCCCTGAATTCCTGTAACACCTGATAATCCTCCAACCTCGGAGTTTCATCTCCTGATGTCTCCAGAACATGAGATGCATACAACTGGCAACCCTTCCTACAGAATTTCTTTAACTGCATTGCTGAAATCTGTCGTACTGAAATCACCTTCGGAATACCTTTCACAACTACTAGGTTCCCTTCTTCATTCATGCATTCGAAAGTCTTATTGTAATAGTCAAGCTTCACCCTGTGAGCTTCTAACCAATCCATTCCAATGAGAACATCATAGGAACCTAGCTGTAGAACATTCAGATCTACACACGTGACCAATCCATTCATGACCAATGGACATTTTTCTACCACTTCACTGACCTTTCTCTTAGTTCCAGTGGCTAGCTGAACTAACCAAGACTTCCTATGCTTTATTTTCTTAAAAGCACAAATCTCCACTACTCTAGGAGTAATGTAACTGTGCGTAGAACCAGGGTCAATAAAAATAGAAACATATTGTTCAACAATCTTACCTGCTACTTCAACCACAGTTGACTAGTGATCTGCCTGGCGGTCCTCCAGTGCTGCATAAATCCTAGGGATTGCCCTTGCTACTTGACCCATTGTTTCTTCTTCTTGAATGTTATAAGCCGGCCTTGCACTCTCATTCTCGAGTGGAAAATTTCTGCGCATGTGGGGCCCTCCACATTTCCAACATTGAAGTGGCCCTCTATTCTGTTGTGGATCCTTAGGCTTTTCTCCTGTCACTCCAATTGGCTTACTCGCAGCTTGGGATGGCTGCTTCTGCTGATTCCTAAAGTTAGAAGGTTTGAAACCTTTCTTCCTTTGGTCGAACTTCTCGTTCTTCTTGTCCTTCCATGCCTTATGGTAATCTGGCTTACCTTTGCTTTGCTCATAACAATACTTAGCCTTCCTTATTGCTTCTTCAAGAGTTCTAGGTTCATAAAACTCGATTCTATATTTGTAAGACTGAGGTAATCCACTCAGAAAACGTTGGACCTTTACTTTTTCATCTCTGACGTACCAAACATACCTCAACAGCTCCAAAAACATATTTGCATATTCTTCCATGGTTTGCTGTCCTAATCTTAGTTCATGGAACTCCTTAATCTTGTCATCATAATACCTGTCAGAGAGGTATTTCTGCTTGAAATACTTCTTGAACTGTTTCCACTTAAGTCTCCTTTCACTAATCCTCTTTACTTGCTTGAAGTGTTCCCACCAAATGGATGCTCTTCCATTCAAATTGAATATGGCAACTCTTGCCTTCATGTTTCCTGAATAACCATGCACTTGAAAGTATTTTTTTATCCCAAGAAGGCAAGCTTCAGCCTCTTGTCCAGTCTTTACCTCACCATAAAATGTAGGAGGTTTAGCCTTCTTAAATTCATCTCGAGAGCGATCCCTATGGTGTCTCTTTCTTTTTCTTTTATGAGAAGAAGAGCTTGAATCCCCACTAGATTCTTCGGAGTCAGATGATCCACTAGAATTCCTTCTCCTTCCCCTAGTACTGCTCTTATTGTCTTCTGGTCTTGCTGTACCTCCTCCAGAGTCTATCTTTCTCTGCAAGTTTGTCAAACTCTGCAACATAGCAGCATTCAACTGATGCTGCTCTTCCTGGGCTTTGATCAAGCTTCTCATGGTAGCTGCAACATCTGACGGTGTCTCTTGGAATCTCCTTCCATTAGACTCTATGTCGTTGTTTCTATTATGTACATTTTCTCCCATGGCATCTTCTACTTGCTCATAAGAATCCTAAGCATCATACCCATCATGGGTTCTCATACTGAACCACCACTTACTTGTCAAGCTGCCCTACCTGGAATACTTCCCTTGAAGGTGACTATGATTCTGCAAACGTGTTAATAACACAAATGTTAGATACATAACATTTATATAAATCATAATCACTTACCTTCTCCTGGAAAAATCATAAAATAGCAAGTTTTCCCAAAACATAGAATTTTCCCAAATTTCTTTTGTAAATCGCTGCCTCTTTTCTCCACTTTAGCCCCTAAAAATCCACTGAAAAACAGCTGAAATCGGCTAAGAAATCCCATGGAAAATTCAAAATTTCCTTGTGCAGAATTGGGTCTCATTCCGACTAATCGTTCCGACGTTTCGGCAGTCCAAACCACTAACTTCTCCGCTGTCCATCGGAAATCAGAACAACTAGCTTCTTCCGTCGTTCGTCGGAAATCGGGACAACTAACTTCTATCGTGTTGGCAATCAGATCTTCTAACCCTTCAGAAGGATAGTCCATTGGACAGCCGCAACGACGGACGTCCAATCCACTAACTTCATCCGACGTACCCCATCAGCTGTCGGAAGCTCTATCCACTAATCATCGCCGACGGCTGATGATTCCCAAACTTAGAAAATTTTTCAAAACTTTCCCTTTTGTCTTCCTTTTCGTTGCTTGACCGACTCTATTTCCTTCTTCACGTCGGCGAATTAATTTCCTCAGCAGCCGCAACGGCGGCCCAACATCCTCGATCATCTCCCGATCGGTGGCCAAATCTACTGTGGCACACTCTAATCGGTGTCGGCAGTCACTTCTCGTTGGAAGACTTAGTGCTTTCAACTTCCAAAACGGCGGCACACAAAACACCATCTTCTTCCAGCGGCAGTCTTTCCTCATCGGTAGGCTAGTACTTTTGGCTTCCGAAACGGCGGTGCACAAACCACTTTCTTCTTCCGATTGGTGAACTGATTTTGACTGGTATCGGCAGTTGGAACTTTTCCATGTCGGAAGACTTAGTGCTTTAGACTTCCGCAATGGTGGGCACACGAGCACTATCTTCTTCCAATGGCCGATATTTTTGTTGCGTAGAAAAAAAAATTTAAAATTCTTTACAACGTCAGTAACCTTTTCACATCGGAAGTCTAGTGCTCTAGACTTCCGTAACGGCGGGCGCACGATCAGCTATTTTCTTCCGATAGTCGCTATTTTCTATACTTAGAATTTTTTTTGACTTTCTTGCGGCGTCGGCTGTCGGAGGCCTTACCTGTCGGACGCGTAGTCGTTTAGTCGTCCGCAACGACGAACGCTCAATCGACTATTTTCTTCCGACAGACGTCGAATCACTTAGAAAAAATTCCGCGATTTTATTTTCAGCGGTCCTCCATCGGGTATGCTTTCACCTAACTCTTCCACTACATCGGAAGTCTTTACCACTAACTCTTCCGATGATCCGACAGTTCAACTCTTCCGCTACATCGGAAGTCGTTACCACTAACTCTTCCGATGATCCGACAGTTCAACTCTTCCGCTACATCAGAAGTCTATACGACTAACTCTTTCGATGATCCGACAGTTCAAACATCGGGCATGCTTCCGCCTAGCTCTTCCACTACATCGGAATTCTTTCCCGCTAACTCTTCCGCTACAGCAGAAGTCTTTACCACTAAGTGTTCCGACTGTCAACACTCAGACAATTTTTTTTTAATTTTTCAGTCATCAAATTTTGATCTCTGCTGGGCAGAAATAAGTTCTGGTTCTGTCATTGCCTCTACGTGGTCCATTCAGGCCCATGCTGCAATCATGAGCTCTGATACCACGCTGTCACGTCCCCATCCCTTCGACCGACGAAGAGGATGCGACCCCATGACATTAACCATCCAGGCTAAGAGCCCCATGAACATGTACATGCATAAAAATTGCTGAAACAGAATGCTGAAAGAAATGCATTGAATTAAAACATGCACATTTGCAATTGTTTATCGTACACAGCTACAATTATTTATCAGACACAGCAGAATTCAACGTACATTCATACATGCATTCATTCAACATGTTCATAACATTCACTAACAGAAATATGATTGCGGAAGTAAAATGAGCAAGATCACTTATCTTATGAAGAAGTCAATCCGCAACCAGCTACATCGCTGCAACGCTCCACCCAACCATAGGCCAGTGTGCTCCTTAATTTCTCAGCAACGCTGCCACCCCCGAGTTGGGCATGATTCTCCAAGGAATAAGGGAACTAGCAGGCTGACACATAGCCATGGATACACAAAACATATCCAAGCCAACACAGTTGGGTTTATCAAGCCATCCAGGAGTTGGGAAAGGATAAATGCTAAGCTAGTGGGCTCATTACAGAGCCAAGAACACCTACACCAAAACTAGCTTGACTTCTAAGACACCCACACACACCCAACACAAGGAATCGGTCCCTTCTCTGCTACACAGTCCCTCAGGCTCTGCATTCCCTTCCAGTGCTATTCAGGGGTTGTGGAGAAGAAAGCCAACCCTCTAGCTCCGTCTGTGTGGTTTCCAGCCACCAGGTTTATCAAGCAAATCAAGCCCCATCCTTTCTCCCTACACAGTCTGAAGACCAACCATTGCACG
>LPNX010888654.1:5619-139701 GCA_001517045.1 Pseudotsuga menziesii | reverse complement strand
TAAGACAAGGTGGTGACACATGAGTTTTTCCCCCCCATTGGCCAAGGTTTGACATTTCCCCCACCCTTATCCTTGTGAAAATCATGCCCCTTCTCAATTTTAGTTGCCGCGATCATAGTTGGTCGGGTTCATTTTAATTAAAGATGCATATTTACATGATGATACACTTAATATATGCCGCATGCCCCGATATACCATCGGTGATAATTTAAATCCGAAACATAGCATAACCAATCAATGGTGGGGCCTTGGCCTTTAGCTCCGCACCATGATCCTTTACAATATATACATCATATACATCTAATGCAACGGGGTCAAAACTGGGGTGTTACAACAAAAATTTAATTTCTTTTAATTTAATTGAGAATCTATGAATTTATTATGAAAATTACATAAAAAAAATTACCTTACGTTGTAGTGATTTCTTATAAAGTTAATATCTTATCTTCCTATAGGAACTTTCACACCTACATGTATGAAATCACCTTCTTGATATTTCTTGAAGTAGAAATAAGCAACTTATTGTAACTCTATTCAAATACAAATGCGTGACAATAATTTCTTAAGAAGCAATTTCGCTAAGGATAATCATTGTTAATTTCAATCTTCATCAAAAGTAAACTACTTCATTGTATTGTGATAACCAAAGACTACCCATCAGTGAAGGACCTAATATTTCATAGAGTATATAAGCACACTTAGATCCATCATAAGTACATCAAAGATCATATTGAGGAAGGTTGATCTAAACTACATAAATGTAACACTAAATGCCAAAATGGCATATATATTCACAAAACCCTCAAGTCAAGTGAAGTTCATAAAATTTTGAGGTATTTTTGGTCTCAATGAAGTTGTCATTGGAGGGGAATTAATATAACATTGATTTTGGTTTTAATATGTCAAATATTTTGGCTCAAGTATAACTCCATGTTTACTAGGAGTCCATGTTATTATTGTGGCTATGAAGGTCTACATTTGACACTTACACATTTAGTCATAACAATCCTTGTGATCCACGACACTAACCAAATCACCTCCCCCCTCAAGGGCTAGCGGTGAAAAGTAAAAGTAGATGAAAAAGATACATTATTTCCTTTATGTGCACTAGAGAAAAGGCATGCCCTCTCCATACATGGATCAACTCATTATAAGTGTTAATCTTTGGTGCCACACCAAAGATGATAGTCATGCTCTTATGATTCCCAACGTGTTAAAAACTTAAGTTTATTTACTAATATGTATAAAGAAATCATCCTTTATAATGGCCATACCATAACACACTTTTGTTTCTCTTGATTTTGATAAGTGGTTTAGAGTGGGTATACCTACAATCTTAATGTTGACCCACAATGAATTTGTATATGCACATATTGATTTGTCGTGCTTGCTTAATTCATTAGTATTAGGATGTGTCTATATGTTGCTTGATGTCTAATTAATAATTTTACTTGGTCTCCACATTTCTAATGGGTGTGTCCATTTCTTAATGAAACCATGTAATCCCTTTCGAAGGGGGATGGCAGATGCCTCTCATGGTGAATCATTACGTCAAAGAAGTTGTTAAGCCCTAAATGTTGGGAACAATTTCTCCCTATAGTGTGGCACTTTACTCCCTATATGGTGGTATATTACATATTACTGATGTAGGCTTGGGTCTATTAGTGGGTCTATTAGTTGTTATTGTACACATTTGTCTCTTATATATAGGAAGGAGATATTTTCATTTGGAAAGCATTGTATATTGTCTTGTCTTCGATACACAAGTACATTGTGTAAGGAGGTTCCTCCCTCGAAGAGGATTGTTATTTATCTTTGTTCTTCATTATTAAGGTGTGGATTACTCTTTTTTGGTCTATTTCTGTTATTTGTATGTTATTTCTGGGTCTTGGGTGCATAACATTTGGTATCAGAGGTCTTTCCTCGGGACTAGCTTCTGCAAAACGAGTCATCTTGGAATTTTCACTACAATTTTTTCTCTCCAAGGATTCATATATCGAGGTTAAAAAACCACTTCCAAAATAGGCCAAACTATCTCCATTCCAAAATTCAAATCCTAATCCATTACAGTTTCGGAGATAATTGCGGAGGAATCTAGGGTTTTTTACTAGTCCAAAACCTAGTCTAAAACATGTGTTCTAGGGAGAAAGGTCATATTTGAGGCATCCGAGATCAAAATTGAGTGAGAATAGTTGCATTAGAAAGAAGGCAGACCAGGGTATATTTGGATGTTTAAGCCATGAAAACAAAATATTGGACACGTGGCATATAGTACAAGTTCTCTTTTCTGGATAGGCCAAAAATGAGAAGTTTTGGGATATTTGCAATAACTTTTTCTTGGAACATCTAAATTAGGTCAGACTTGCGGAATTGGAAAGAGGAAACATCAAGGTACCATAAGACGAGTTTCATACCTAAAGGAGTTGAAAGTCAAATTTTATCTCAGTTACAAGTCGGTCCTAAAACAGTCTTCCAATTAGGGTTTGAAACAGGTGTTCTAGGGGAAAAGGTCAGATTTGAGGCATCCGAGATCCAAATTGAGTGAGACTAGTTGCATCTGAAAGAAGACGAACCATAGTATATGTGGTATAATTTTCATCTACAGAAAGAAAATATTGGACATGTCGCATACTGAACAAGTTCAATCTTCTGGATAGGACAAAAGTAAGAAGCTTTGGGAGATTTGCAATAATTGTTTTTGGCACATATAAATTAGGTCAGATCTACAACATAAGAAAGAGGAGACATCATGCCACCGCAAGACAAAGTTGCAAACCTAGATGATTTGAAATTTGAAATTTATCTTAGTCCAACTCATCCTTTAAACAATCTTTGAATAATGTTTGAAGAAGGAAAATCTATAGTTCAAATAGTGGTAGATTGCATAGAGCACCGACAAGCAGTCTCCAAATACTAATGATGTCCAAAAACATGATGAAACAATAGGTAGATCAACATCATATTCATAGGATTTTTGAAGAAGCACAAATCGTATGGGAACTTGACCAAATCATCGAAACAAGGACCAAACAACTACGAAATCAAGCTATTATTGAGGACCTCATCAAGTGAAAGAACTTACCAGCTGTGAATTCAACATGGGAAGGTGATTCCTTCATACAATGCATCCACAACTGCCCAAGCATTGAGGACAACACTTGTCTAATGGGGAGGGGCATGTTAAGCCCTAAATGTTGGGCACAGTTACCGCTGTAGTGTGGAATTTTACCCCCTATATGGTGTTGTATTACATATTATTGATGTAGGCTTGTGTCTATTAGTTGTTATTGCACACCTTTGTCTCCTATATATAGGAAGGAAATATTTTCATTTGAGAAAGCATTGTATATTGTCATGTCTTGGGTACACAAGTACATTGTGTAAGGAGGTTCTTCCCTTGAAGAGAATTATTATTTATCTACGTTCTTCATTATTAAGGCGTGGATTACTCTCTTTTAGTCCATTTATGCCATTTGCATGTTATTTCCGGGACTTGGTTGTGCATAACAGAAGTACCCAACAAAATGAACATGTATGTAAATTAAGTGTTGATAAAATTTACAACCTATCATTACACTATTTGAGATATGTTGGTGGATCTATGGATTTTATCAACTCTTCATGTCCATGCTATGTAGTTGGAATGCACTCATTGTTTTCCATTTTTTCCCAATCATTTGTGTTTGACAGTGATGTTAAATGCATGAAAATCATAAAAGGGATTCCATCATTACTCAAAGAAATACACAAAAATAAAGAAATATAGAGACTTATGTTATGATCAATAGATATATTCGACATTGGATTTCAAAAAGTTCATATATTTTATTCTCGTGACCTAGTTATTTGGCTAAATGGTTTCCCACAATATCTTTATGGTGCGCTAGAAGGAAACTATAAAAATGACTAGTCAAAATAAATGTTAGAGCAATGTGAAGGTCGACCCACTTTTGTTACATATTCATAGATTTCATAAACTTTTTCAATTGCACTCATTCTTGGAGTAGAATAATCTATTTTTTATTGTCCAATCAAATATGAGAGTCACATGAATTTTCTACCTACAATGCTAACTATGGGTGGACACATCCTTTTGAGACCAGTTTTAGATAAATAGGGTCTATTATTCTAATAAAAAAAATTCTTAGGTCAACCCTTGGTTAGAAGGATCAGCCCATTACAAGTATGACCATTTCAATGACCCATTTCTATGATGGTCATCCCTTTCTCATATCTATATTGAATATTTAGATTACCATTTTGTCGAAGTCTCCAACTTTGAAAAAAAAATATGATGGAAACCATGAGAAAGGACAACAACTCACAATAATCCGCTAAACCATATTCAAACATGATCTTGTCTAAATAAGAATGTTGTAACACCTCTATGTTGGTATCGATCTAGGAGCCCACTCCAAGTGGGGCACGTCTTGTGAAAAGGGACATGCACCCACATATGATTCCTTTGCATGGCAAGAAAGGTAGGCACAATCAGAAGTCCCAGGCGCACCTTGTGAAAGAAGATGGGCTGGAGCGCATTGGTTGGACAGGCGCACGCCCATGCAAGAAAGCCAAACGTAACGCACATTCGAGGGGATTTGCATGTGGAGGAGGGAACCAACAAGGTGAAAGGCTTGGATTCCACTTTTTATCCTACACGCGGTATAAAAGAACGATGGCTAGATGGCTAGAGAGGAATCACAGAAGAAGAGACAAGAGATTGGGAAGGCAGCAAGGATGTGCGAACCAAATTGTTAGTTGGGTAGAAGGCAGTCGCAGGGGCAGACCTAGCCGAGTTGGGAGCACGCAGAAGTATGGTGGAAAGCTACTGCAGTGGCAAGGAAGAAGTGCACGACTGTATGATGAAAGACGTCAAATACTTCGGGTTTCTGTTGGAGGCTCCATGTTGGTGAGGTTGTTTCCATGACTTTTTGGTAAATGTAATCTCTGTCTTCTATAAATATTTTGGGCACGTCTGTTTGGGCGCCCACCTACATCTATATACTCTATGCGTTTGTTATGTTGTAAACTGGCTAAGTGCAGTGGATAAGTGTTGATAACATAATTCTAGCCTAACATAAGAGTAATCAAGTGTTAAGTGTTGTAAAAGGTGAACTTGTACATAAGAGTTTCCGCAGGGTTAAAGTGTTGAGTCGTAGTCTATCGATGGGCTTGTTAAGCTATCAGAGCTTCAGTTGGTATGGTAAGTCAAGTTCAAAACACACACAGCCGCCTTCCACATTCCCTTGGTTGGGAGATGGGTGAAGAGTGTGCACTTGGAAGAAAACTTGGGATTTCCACTTCTCCTCATAAGTGAAAAGGAAAAGGTAAAAACTACTATTAAAGCTATAGGGAAAAGGTAAAAACTACTATTAAAGCATTCCAAGTTATACTAACTATATCAGTGAAGAGGTGCGGGGCTCCAAGCTGGAACAAACAAAATTTGATGGGAAGGCACTCGAGGGTATGGCGGATTTTTAGGTCACTGCATCCAACAGGCATCCAACAGGCAAGGAGCAAAGTCAACCGTTAACTTTGCTCCTTGTCGACAGGCATCCAATAGGCAAGGAGCAAAGTCAACTGTTAACTTTGCTCCTTGTCGATGCAGGGAATCTGCAATCCAAGGGTAAGGAGCAAAGTTAACTGTTAACTTTGCTCTTTATCCATGCAGGGAATCTGCAATCTAGATAAGCTCAAGGGATTTTTCTAACCTGGCCACCAAATAAGCCCAAAGAAACATCATTGAAGTGGCACTTGGATTGGTTCATAGGATGGATAGGGCGTGGAGTAGAAGTGTTGTTCCTTTGGATACGGTCATTGAGTAGGAAGACTATTGGACGGATGCCTTGCTTGCATGGTTGGTCGCACTTGTGAGGACTGCAGACTGGTGCTTGTCTCAAGTCAAAGAAGTGGTGTTGAAGGTTGCCCAGAATGGCAGATCTAGGTGCACCTATGACATACCATTACGACAGTCAAAGACTACAGTGGACGAGCAGTGGGTGTGGATAATTCTTGACGTGGTTGATAAACGGAAGCGTGAAGTCTTGGTGGGGGTGGCGCTTGACCACGAAGGGTGTCGTGCAGGGCAACTGAAGCTTGCACTAGCTGACCTTATTGAAACCATAGTGAACGGGTGCAGAGTGAATGCGCTTGTGGACTCGGGTGCTTCACATAACTTCGTGCGAAAGGAACTTGCATATTAGATCGGGCTTAGGAATATGCCTTACAATGTGACTATTAAGGTAATGAACTCCTCAATCGGGCTTAGGAAGATGCCTTACAATGTGACTATTAAGGTAATGAACTCCTCAATCAAGGTTGTTACAGGTGTGGATACGAAGGTGCATATGAGCATGGGATGTTGGAAAGAAAGAGCAAACTTCACAATTATGCCCCTTGATGACTTCGAGATGATTCTTGGGCAGGAATTCTTATAAAGAGCTCAAGCTGTGCTAATACTGCATACAGAGATATTGGTGATCTTGAGTGGTAAGAAGCCATATCAGAGATATTGGTGATCTTGAGTGGTAAGAAGCCATATGTGGTGCCTACGTCTGCGAGTAAGGTAGAGAGGAAAGTGCAGTTGGTGTATGCGCTTAGCATGAATAGAGCGGCTCAAAGGTCAGATTTATGATTGTATATCAGAGCATTACTCGACCCAGTTGATTCAGAGAGTGCGGGGACACCTATGCCTCCTGACCTCGCTGATGTGATGGATGCAAACGAGGATTTGATTCCTGATATTTTTTCAAAAGTGCTACCCCCACATCATGCAGTAGATCATCAGATAGAGTTGGAACCAGGGTTGAGTCCTGTTACGAAGTCTCCCTACAGGTTGTCTAGACCAGAGTTGGAAGAGTTGAAAATGCAGTTGGATGAATTGACAGACGTCGACTTCATTAGACCGTCAATGTATTCTTACAGTGCACCTGTGTTGTTTCAACATAAGAAGGACACACCTAAATTGTTATTGTGCTTGGACTACAGGGCGTTGAACAATCAGACAGTGAAAAACAGGTATCCACTTCCGTTGGCAGCAGACTATTTTGACAGGAGCTGTCTAACGAGGGGATTTTTTTTACTTTCAGGATATTTTCTGGTCGAATCCGGTGAATTTAATCTACAAAATCTGTAAATTTTTTTGTTTGTTGGGCGATTTTAAGCTGAGAAATGAAATCAGATGATACAAAAACTCCAACATTTACACTGTGTAAAATCTAGCAGTGTTTTCAAAAGTTTTGAAAATATGTAATATAAAATCTAGCAATATTTTTGAACGTTTTGAAAATGAAAATGTGTAAGATCTGGCAATGTTTTTGAAAGTTTTGAAAATTCCCTAAAGATTCATGGCAAAAGACTGGTAAAAACCAGCCAAACACAAAGTTCAGAAAGTCCCCTCTTTAGAGAACTCGATTTTGACAAATTGGCCAAGGCCAAAAACTGGTAATAACCAGCCGAAAACAAAGTTAAAAAAGTCCCCTCTTTAGGGAACTCGATTTTGACAAATTGGCCAAGGCCAAGGTGTTCTCAAAGTTGGGTTTCAAACAAGGTTATTACCAAGTGTAGATTGTGAAGGGTGACAAATATAAAACAACATCCATGACAAGGTATGCCAATTTTGAATTCTTAGTGATGCCATTTGGATTGTGCAATGCCCCCGTAACTTTCTGCAGTCTCATGAATGAAGCGTTGTGACCATTTTTGGGCAAGGCGGTAGTGGTCTATTTGGATGACATAGTTGTCTACATCGAAAGCATGGAAGAGCTTCAACAATACTTGGCGGAAGTCTTCGTCTCACTGCGACGGAATCAGTAGTACTTGAAGAAATCAAAGTGTTTGTTTGGGAAGAGTGACATCTCGTTCTTGGTCCACTGGACCGGCCAATGATGCATCTGAATGGACAACAAGAAGGTTGAGGACATAGAGGATTAGGAGGAGCTGTGAACGGTACAGGGGTTGCGAATATTTTTGGGCTTGGCCAACTACTATCGTAGGTTCATGGACAACTAATCTAGGATCTGAGCCCCTCTAACATAGTTGTTGAAGAACAATAAACCACATGCATGGACAACACGGTGCCAAGATGAATTCAAGGGACTGGAAACTAGACTTGTGGCAGCCCCAATGTTGAGGCTGCCATACTTTGAGAATCCATTCAAGGTGCAGACTGATGCGTCAAACTATGACATAGGTGGTGTGTTAACACAAGAAGGGCACCTAGTTGCATATGAAAACTGGAAACTGCAGGAAAGAGAACACAATTTTGTACATGAAAAAGAGATGATTCCGGTGGTGCACTCCTTGAAGGAATGGCAACACTATCTGTAAGGAAAACCTTTTGTGGTAAAAATGGATGATGTAGCCACCAACTACTTTCCAACGCAGCAGAAACTGTCACCCAACCAGGCACGTTGGAAGGACTTCTTGGTTTAGTTCGATATGAACCTTGAGTACATATAGTGTATGCTTAACTAGTTGCGGATGAGTTGAGCATGAAGCCTCAGCTTGCTACCTTAATGGAGGAGCAAACAGATGGTCTGAGAGTAGAGGTTATGTCAAACTTGTGAAAAAGAATTCATGATGGGTTGAGAGGTGACCCAACATCCAAGAACATTGTCAAATAGGTGAAGGAAGGAAAAACACATAAGTGAGAGGATGAGTTGTTGTTCTTTAGAAGGATTTTGTATGTTCCAAGGATGGCTAATCTCAGGAGGGCTCAGTTCTTGCAGGAGTGTCATGACACAGCTTGGACTGGTCATCCTGGGAAACAACAAACCGTCGCTCTTTTAGTGAGGGGATTATATTGGGAGTACATGCAACGTGGCATAAAGAATACATCAAGACTTTCCGTCAGTAGGAAAAGGAAAGCTCCAAGATGAAGGCAGACAAACTTCAACCATTGTCTATCGTGGAGAAGCCTTTGGCAAGTGTGTCCACGAAATTTATTATTGAGCTTCCAGTTTCGCAAGGATACAACAAAATATTTGTCGTGGTGGAATGGTTTTCCAAGTATGCCACGTTTGTGCCTATCAAGACCTTTCCAAGTGGAGGACATTGCGCGAATGTTTTTCTAACATGTTGTCAAGCATTATGGTTTGCCGTTGAATATTGTGTTGGAAAGATACACTCGTTTCACAGGTCGGTTTTGGCAGCAGTTGTTTTCCTTGGTGGGAACGAAGTTATTGACTAGATCGAGTTACTATTCGTAAATGGATGGGTAGACTGAGTGAATCAACGCACTGTTGTAAGAATACTTGAGACACTATGTGCAGTTAAATCAGTAGAACTGGATAGATCTGTTGGATGTAGTGCAGTTCAACTGCAACATGCAACATTTTATCAACAGGTTACAACCCATGCAAGTTAGCAATCGGGCAACAACCTTTGACACTACAAGTTTTTGTAGCAGGTTCTTTTGGGCAGAATTGACATCCTTTTTGAAGAGTTGGAAAGATAAGTGGGAAGTGGTATGCATTTAGATGGTGAAGGGTACCAATAGGATGAATAAGTGGGAAGACCGTGGGAGGAAGGATGTGTGGTTCTAAGTGGGTGACAGAGTGCTTCTCAAGTTGAGTAAGGAACAACTTACTCCACCAATAGGCATGGCAGGTGCGTTGTTGTGAAGGTATGATGGACCTTATGAGGTGATTGAGAATATAGGAAAGGTGGCATACAAGATCAAGCTCCATGATCACATGATATCCTTTCATCCATTTTCCCTTGTTATCCAACTCAAGGCATGCCAGTTTGATGGGACCAAACTAAGGAGAAATATGCTAAGTTGGGCACTTGCGCTAGAAGTAGACTGACCAGACAATGAAGTAGAGGAAGTGTTGGATCATTGTCATAAGAAACATGGACCAAAAGTTTGCTTGGAATACTTCGTCAAGTGGAAGTGATTGGTAGAAGAAGAGAATAGTTGGGAGTGAAAGGAATTGTTGTGGAAGGTTGAAGAGAAGTTTTGCGCATTCAAAGAACAACATGGACTCCCTCTACGAGGCAACAAGTCTAAATAGAAAGGTTCTTGGGGTGACCACAAGTTAGGTGGGGGAGAATGTAACACCCCTACATCGTTGTCAGGATAGGATCCCACTCTAGGTGGGGCACGTCTTGTGAATAGGGATGTGCACCCAAACATGATGCCTTTTGTGGAAAGCAATGCATACACAATTGGAGGGCACAAAAGGTGTGTTGTCTGGGTGCACCTTGTGCCAGGAAGAGTGTCGACACAAGAATATGGGTTGGAGTGCATTGGTTGCACGAGTGCATGCCCATGCAAGAAGGCCAAAGTATGATAGGTTAGGTTTTGTGGTAATCAATCCAAGCATAATGCACGTTCAAGGGGATTTACGCGTGGAGGAGGGTGACAACAAGGTAAAAGACTTTGGTTCTCCTCCTTAGCTAACGCACGGTATAAATGAATGATGGCTAGATGGCTTGAAGAAAATCAAAGAAGAATAAGAGACAATAGATTGGAAAGGCGCGAAGTATGTGCGAACCAAACTGTTAGTTGGGCAGAAGGCAAGCCACAAGGGTGGACCTAGCCAGGTTGGGAGAAGAAATACTTGTGGTGGCAAGCTACTACAATGGCAAGGCAAAAGCACACAACTGTTTGATGAAAGGCATCAAATACGTGGGGTTTTTGTTGTAAGTCATTGCAGGATCCACGTCAGTGAGTCTATTTCCCTAACTTATTTGCAAATGTAATATTTGTCTTCCATAAATATTTTAGGCACATCGGTTTGGGTGCCTACCTACTATGTGTGTTTGTTATGTGTTACATGTTTATGTTGTGAGCTGGCTAAGTGTAGTGGCACGTTAAAAATGGGTAAGTGTTGATAACATAATTGTAACCTAACATAAGAGTAATCAATTGTTAAGTGTTGTAAAAGTGAACTTGTACATAAGAGCTTCCATATGGTTAAAGTGTTGAGGTGTAGTCTGTCGGTGGGCTCACCGAGCTGGTCTCACCCTAGGTGGAGTGTCGAGAAGTGTCGCACAGGAATCCAAGATTATTGAGCGTTGGGAATCGGGTTGTACCCATGAAAAATTCCCACTTCACACACCATCATTAGACATATCAAAATCCCCCACTAATAATAGAAAAAAATGCATGAGTTTTTATCAATAAGAAGTAACTTGAATAGATTGATGTTAAACATGGGCTAAGTCAAATGTTGGGTGAGAAATATTTATTCCCATTTCTTGTGAGATAATATTTTTGTTGTAACATCATGAGAGTTTTTCGTTTAGTGCATTTATATGAACACTTCACCCATCATCAAGAGGCAAAGTAGAACAAATGCTTACCCTTTTTCTCCACCCCCACCCTCACCCTCATGTGAGGGTGGGCATGGGGGTTGAAAGTAAGTGTTACAAATCCCAATAGGATGGGGGATGAATGTGAGCATTTGTTGCATTCATACCTTCACTCCTTACCTTTCCCAACCCACACCCTTACATGAGGGTGTTATAAATTATCACCTTCAACCCTCATCCCCACCCTCACATGACAAATTCTCACCTTCACACTCCAACCTTACTCTCACATGAGAATGAGGAGTGAAAGTGAGAATTTGTTATTCATGTGAAGGTCAAGGGTGAAGGTAAGAATTTTTCCTATAAGAGTGGAAGATGAAGGTGATAATTTATTACACATGATCGCCCTTGTCCTCACCCTCACATCACTACAAGTTATAAACACTTATCTTCACTCCCCACATAACATGACATGAGGGTGAAAATGAGCATGTGTAAAAGCAATGTTGCAAATTAACAAATAAAAGAATATATAAATAAAGATGGAGAAGATGAACATTTTAAAAATAAAGAGAAGTATGTATATGAATAAAAACATGAAAAATAATATGAATTAAAAAAACAAAAATTTGAATAAAATAAAGAAGTATTTTCACAAAAAGATTAAATAGATTAAAACATATACTTTTAAAAATAAAATATAAATAATGTAACTAATATGATGTAAAACAAAATATAAAATAAAATTAAAAAATATATAAATAATATGATCTAAACACAAAATTGATATAAAAATTTAAAATAAAACAAAGGGGCAAGTGCCAAAAGAGTATATAGTTTAAAGGGAAAAGAAGTGACATAGAGAAAATGTTAAATAAAATACAAAATATATGGAAAAAGTGGTTAATGGGAAGAATGAGTTGGGGAATGAAGTGAAAAAATATATAAGGTAGAGGAAGTTGAGATAATATTGTATTGATTAAAACAAAAAAGAAAAAAAAAATAAAGTAAGAAAGTTAAAGAAAAAGACAAAAGGGAAAAATGAAGCTTACAAAGAGATATTAGAGAGGTTTATGATTTTAGAGACGAAGATTGATTATATATATTTACAAACTAGCAACTATTTTTGAAGTGTTGAAAGGGAAAAAAATGGGAAGAAAAGTAGATATGATGAAATGGCAAAGAGAATAGTATTTTTTTTAATTATTATCGGTATAGGTTGGGTTCCAACCCCATGATGATCTCCACCCAATGTTACCCAATGTGATGACTCTTTGTTTATGCTTCGAACTTTGTCAACCTTATTTGTTGTATCATGGACTCTGAATTATGTATGGATAGTGTTTTGGGAATGGTTTAAACATATGGGTACTTTGGTAGGCGGGATATCCAATTTTGAGCTTTGCTAGTACTTGTAGATGCTCATGTGGACAATCAAATGATCTACAAGCTCAAATGCTTTTCATGCATCCATTGTTTTGCCTCAAAGAGGTCATGTGCTCCACATCGTTCAATTTCATGGATACCTAGATTTGTTGGGAGTTTCTAAGCTATGTTTCCATTTTAACAAGTACACCCATTCCCCTTCAAATGAAAGTGCCAATAAAGTTGACATCCATTCAAAGATTCCAAATAAAAAGGAAGCAACAACAACTAACAACCAACAACATTGATTTTGTAAATTTGTTGTATTGTATTTAATAGTTGACATGAGATATCATCATATAATGACCCTAAAATCTAAATGACATAAACCACCATACCATATTCAAGTAATTCCTAGAGCAACATCCACACTGACACAACTATGCCTTCTTGAGTTGATATTGACATAATACAAGTCAGTAAAATGTATTGTGATTTGTGGAAGGAACTATGACAACAACAACGTGATACTTTCCTTGGCATGTGTCCTCTTATAGAACTCATTTATGAGTTCTTTCCATGCACATTTACATGTACACATAGTGACATCTCATAGCAATGTATATTATTGGCTTCAACAAATCTTGTTTTCATGCTTTGCATCAACAGAGCCTTCTCACCACTTCATTAAACCATTTTCAATCTCAGAAGAGCATTGAAATATGTTCTATTAGTTAGACATATCTAGTAATTTTTCCATTGGATCCTTTAGTAGGGTGAGGTAGGCTCAAGAAACATCAATAAAGCTATAGGTTCAAGCTAGTATGGACATCTAAGGCAAGTTATAAGCCGAGTCAAGTAGGCAATATTCCTAAGATCGAAGCCTAAAGCTAATGTAAAACTCTCATGTTTTGTTAGGCGTTGTTCTTCAACATGAAGAGATATGACATAAGAGCTTTTATCAAGCACTCGTCAATATAAATATACAGTAGCATTGAAAATGTCATTTTGAAAGTAATGAAGGTTGATCTACTTACATATGGAAGCAATAAAAGCTAGAAAGAAAGCTCGGTGCAAACAAGGAAATTGATGGCAAATGCAACATTTGGAGTAAATTATTCCCAAACTCGCAATAACCTTTTCTCAGGAGATTACTTAATAACCTCTCAATTTCAACTTATGCCTCAACTCTATACCTTCTCTCCTTAGAAGTACCTTCAGGAAATATATAGACCCAAAGCCAGGTTAAATCTTCAAATTATACCTATCTTAAGTCCCCCATATATTAATAGCTTTGTTAAACAAACCTCGAGGAAGGATAATCAATCTACCTATTCTATTTGAATAACCAATGAAACTTGCAGCTAGTACTTGGGGAGTCGAACCCTAACCATGAAAACCCTCATACCCATTCTTGTACCATTCTTAAGAATTTAACCTAGAGCTCTTATAAGGTGTCAGTTTTTGTCTCATAAATATCCCCAGAACCATATTTAATTATATATTATTTTAATTTATATATGAACTATACCTATGGAAGGAGGATGAAGCCATACATACCTCCATAATGTGATGACATATTCAGTGAACCATATTTAATTATATATTATTTTAATTTATATATGAACTACACCTATTGAAGGAGGGTGAAGCCATACATACCTCCATAACTTGATGACATATTCAGTGAAGCTCACGACCTTAATGTAGTAATTATAATGTGAGCGTTAACTAGGTTTCATTGAGCCTTAACATTGTGTAGAGATTTAGAAATATTAGTTGGTTAGTCACTTTTTGGCCATTATAGATTCAAAACCCTCTTACATTTACCAACCTGAAAATATATAAATAACTTACAAATCTTCTTACATATATATTTTTAAATATCAACTCTTTCTCTCATATTCTTCGTTCCTTTCAAAAAAATCACAATATGGGACACTTTCCATCTCATTTTCCAATTAGATACTTAGCAATCTCAATTTCGAATCACATTTTTCTAATAGAAATATGAAACCAATTTGCTATGGAAAATGGTCCTAATTACAAAACACAATCTGACACATCACCAATTTGCTATGGAAAATGGTCCTAATTACAAAACACAATCCGACACATCACCAATTAAAATTCAAAGGAACTTCGAACTTCTAAATCAATCCAAATATAATCTAAACCGTGTTGAAACAACACCAATAACAATTTCAAGCATGTTAAGATCATATATGAAATAATTCACCAAAAATACAACGATATGAAGACCGTTTTCAAACGAAAAAAAAGGCTCACTCGTAGTTTATACACATCAATGAATCAACTATCAAAGTAAACAGTTGTATGCAAGAAATGTATCCAGATATAAGTAATCTACATCATCACAGATAACGAATTATTCAAAAATTGAGATCACAGCATGCCTAAGCCATCCAACAAAAGTGAGAAAGAAAACCCTATAGCAAAGATAATCACCTCCTTACATTCCATCTTATTCCTATAGCAAAGAAATGTGTAATGTTTATAACGATGTGCGGGAATTTAGGTATCGAGGTTAATTCGAAGAGATGGATGAGGTGATCCTTCAGTTCCTCGTAGAAGGCATTGCATTGCATTGCATTGCAGGGAGAGGTTGTGCTGATGCTGAATTTTCACCCTACGTATTTCAAGGGGGCACCGTGAGCCAAACGGAGATGTCTGCACTGATATTGAAATGCAATCGGGATGCTATATGTATCAAGATAGTCATCGTCCTGATGGCATAGCGATTCCAGGAGGTTGTTGAAGGTGGGCTTCGACATTCAGAAAATATCGCGCCATGTTTTGTCATCAGTGATGGATGTTGTAAATCTATGGAACCAGTAGCTGGCAGTATCCACTTTTTCACTCTCATCTGCTATAGAGTTTGCTAAGTGCCACGACAATGCCTCCAATGCAATTGTTTAGTTTAGCCTGAAAACAATAAAAACTCATTACAGTCTTCAAGGAATCGTTGCACTATCACCGCCATCGTGTCGATAATCGATACAGTCACCACCAAACTCCTTTCACAAGCTCTGATTTCCTTCAGAATCCCCTCGCAGTTCCCTACCTCAAAACTACTTAACAACGCCACCATTTATTTAACCTAATTGAACTGCACCAGGTTTCATGTAAAGCTCCTCTCTAGAATTTGGAGAGTGGAAATACTTTGATCCCTACCCACAAACACGGTTCTTAAAACCTCTTGTTGATCAGAAAATGCTTGGAGAACATAAGAAAAACAAAATGACTTGCAGAACACGTCGAGCATATCACTTAGAAAGCATGCACGTTCCATCTATCCAGTCCGATTAGTGGACAACGCCATCTAACCCATATGTCTCTCTGTCTTAATTCACTATTTTTTAAAACATGTGTCATATAACACATTCCTCAGAGAGAGGGACAACGAATCTGCAACAATGTTCTAGAAACCCGCCTTCATATAGAAAAACACCTTCGAACGAAAATATAAGAAAAAGAACACTAAAAAGACATTTTATAAAGTATTAAAAAGTAAAGAGAATGACATCAAAAATATATTAAAATATATTAGAAAACAATTAATTTGTCAGAAATATAAGGATGAGACAATAAAAAGGATAAAAAAACCTATGAGGGTATGTTACTAGTCATAGGTAGTTGTCCTAAAGATAAAACAAACTATGAGGGTATGTTACTAATGATAGGTAGTCATCGTTATTATTAATTTTTATGGTTTTTTTCTATGTGTATGGCTTGACTAATAAGTCTTCTCAAGTAGTCTTGAATTTTGCTTGCATTCTAGTTAAAGCAACTAAGATATTTAGTATGACAAGAATGTTTAACGATGACAAAGTTTGTAGCGCAATTGTGGTTGGTGTTGATGATATATTTTTAAGACTAGTTTTTATAGGCCTATTTATTTGAACTATAAATGTAGGAACAAGGAATTTGGTAAACATAAGGAAAGCGTCGGTGTTATTTTTTAGGTTATTAAATATGTTTTTTGAAATTTTGTGAGGTTTAAAGATGATCTTAATATTCAGCTATAAATGTAGGAACAAGGAATTTGGTAAACATAAGGAAAGCATCAGATATTTTTTAGGTTATTAAATATGTTTTTTGAAATTTTGTGAGGTTTAAAGATGATCTTGATATTCATACTAATGATAATTTGTCAATTTTATCAATGACTTCAAGAATGAAGGGAGATAACCCTGAACATTTGTGGATTGGGGACAAAAGAAAGGGTTAAAATTGGGATGAGTAGTTTTGTGGAAAGCTTTATTGTTTTGAGCATTGCAACACCCATTCCTTTAGAGGAGGTTAAAATTAGGTTATTAAATATGTTTTTTGAAATTTTGTGAGGTTTAAAGATGATCTTGATATTCACACTAATGATAATTTGTCAATTTTATCAATGACTTCAAGAATGAAGGGAGATAACCCTGAACATTTGTGGATTGGGGACGAAAGAAAGGGTTAAAATTGGGATGAGTAGTTTTGTAGAAAGCTTTATTGTTTTGAGTGTTGCAACACCCATTCCTTTAGAGGACTTCTGTGAGATGATAAATTTTCTTTTGTTTTTGGTCATTTTCTAACATTTTTCATAAGTGAACCTTTCAATTTTCATGTGGATCTAGGGGTTTTTTTTTTTATAAAGTTTTTTCTATTATTCATTTTCTTTTTAAATAATCTTTTTTTCTCAATATTTATCTTTCATCAACAAAAATAACATTATTTTATTTTGGCAATCTAAGATAAATGAAATACTATACAAAACACTCTTGCACAATTATAACCACACATGTTTGGTCCAAATTGTATCACTATATAATTTGTTATTTATTTTGGTACCTTTTTAGTGGAAAAATCAAAGCAATTGACTTGTAGGTCCCATTTTAGGGACAAATCTTATTTTGGTAATTTAGGGTCTATAAAATTTATTTTCACATTTTGGACATTAAATGACCTTTTTTTGGGGTAAAAACTTCATGGGCATACTCTACAATTGTTATGCACCAAATTCCCAGCATTGTATAAAAATAGAAAGAAAGAGTAACCCAATGCCTGATATAATGTATCAAATGCATAATACAATATGAGATTACTCTAAAACTAGGTATCCTTGTTATATATAGGAGACAAAGGGTACAATTGCAATTAAGGTCCTAGTTGACCATACATTTCCAATTCAGGTACTAACCAACCGATAAAGACAATACTAATATAATAATATAAATGTAATGCTACAATATAGGAATTAACATGCCCCTCTCCTTCAAACAAGTGTTGTCCTCATCACTTGATTAATTGTGTATGTTTATACATGAAGAACTCATCTTCCCATGACACCTCTTTGATTATCAAGTTCTTCCACTTGAAAATTTACTCAATAACTACTTGATTTTGCAGTTGCTTGATCCATTTTTCAAGGTTTGTTTCAAGTTATAGTATGATTTTCCATTCTTCATCAATCTCTGGTAAGGATACTTCACCAATTATATTTTTTTATGTAATAAACATGGAAGACTAGATGTACAAGTGAAGAAGGAGACAACTCCAATTCGTAATCTATAAATCTAATCCTTTGCAACACCTTAAAAGGATGATAATACTTGGGTGTTAACTTATTGTCTTTATTTTTTTTACTTGAGAGAATTTTCTTTATATGGTTGTAGCCTAAAATGTACCCAATCCCCCACTTCAAATTTCATTTCGCTACTATGTTTATTTGCTTGTTGTTTCATTATATTTTCTCCTATAACTAAGTTATATTTCAATAGTTGGACATCCGCTTGTCAATGCTCTATGCGGTCCTCCACTACTTGAACCTTAACTTTATCTTTCAAGGATGATGTGATGGATGGAGGTTGATGATCCGATGGATTATTCATCTTCAAGTAACACTGATCCAATATGGTACAATAGCTATTAATCTATATGCTAAATTTGTGGCACAGCCGCGCAGTCAGCGCATGGACTACGCAGCGCAGTTGCGCGTGAGCTGCGCAATTGCGCATGCGCAACGCAGTTGTGCAGGAGCCGCGCAGTTGCGTAGGAGCCACGCAGTTGCGCAAGAGACACGCAGTTGCGCAGGAGCCACGCAGTTGTAGCACCGTCAAGTTGAACATTGCATGGTTCAGAGAAGTCCTCATATGCTGCGACAGCGGAACGGGTATATGGCAAAGTCCTTATATGCCGCGACATTTTGATGCTGTGAAGTTGGTAGCGACACCAAACGGTTATGTTACGTGGCATAGCCCGGTTGCAAGTCATAACAACGTGTGGTGAGTCGGCACATGTGCGTAGAGTGATTGCAACATTTCGGATATCTGGAACGTTGTGGTAACATAATGCTTGGGCCGTGACTTGGCAGGATGGCATGATTCAGTTTAGCATATGGTTGTAACGATAATAAAGAAGATAACAGTTGTAGCGGAGAAAGGGAACCCGTTACTTGTCCTTCGACTGAATGCTTAAATAGCGACTCTGGCCACATTTCAGAGGGCGCTTGTTGAAGGGAGATTCAGATTGTACAGATCTCCGTTTCTCTGTGTACGAGAAGCTTTGGGAGTTGCTGTGAGTTGCGCAGATGCTGTTTCTTTTTAGTCGACATTCTCTGTTATAATTTAGCTTTCTTTGTCTTTCGAAGGCTAATTGTAATTTTCAGAAGAGAGGTCTTAAAGACTCTATACAACATTCTGTTTACAGTTGCTGAAGTTGATTCCATAAACATTTTTGTACCATTTTAAAGAGATTAATTGGATCGGTACCCATTGGAGAGGGACCCGGAGACGTAGCCCAGTGGAGGGGGTGAACTCGGTTATCAACTTCTGTCTATGACTGTTTGATTCTGTGTTTCATTTTATATCTGTTTATCAGTTTTGCTGTCTCATTGGGGTTTTTTTTCCCATTCATGTCTCAGTCTGCTGTTCATTTTTGTTCTAAGCATTTAATCGCTGTTAATGCTGCTTCATGGATTAAGCAAACTGATTAAACGCATTCATTAAACTTTTTAATGCACGTAAGTTGAGGTCCTACGGATCATATTATGGTATCAGAGCTGGTTGACTGTTTGTGCAAGTTGTGAATGCTTACCAGGTTCAGGTTAAAGCGTGGTGAAGGAGAATTAGTTGAAGGAGACCCTGAGGTTGGCTCAAGAAGGACATTCTCAAGAACCATGTCTTCTCCTAGAGGGGGAAGAAGAAGGACATACTGAACGGGAAAAACCTGTTATGTCAAAAACTGAGTTTCTAGAGGCTTTTATGAGCATGAAAGCCATGATGGAAATTCTACTCGATGAGCAAGCAGAAAGGAAGACGAAAGAAGAGGGATCTTCATCCAAAGATGTCGAAGTGAAGAAGGAAGAAAAGGGTAAAGGAGTAGGAGGTGATGGTGATCCTCCTAAAACTAATCAAACTTTCTCTTATTCGCATACTTCTCATTCGAATAATGCTAATATGCCTTATTTCAAATTGGATGTAAAATTTGAATTGCCAATTTATAATGGAGATTTAGATGCTGAAAAGTTAGACAATTGGATCAAGCAGCTTGAAGTATATTGCAGGGTGCAGGGCATTACTGATGACCCTTCTAGGATTCAGTTGGCCACTTTGAGAATGAGTGGAATGGCTCTTACTTGGTGGGAGAGCAAGATTCAGCAAGATCTTCAAAAGAATGGTAAAATTATTTCAGTTTGGAATGAATTCATTGAAGTATTAAGGAAGCAATTTTATCCTTTAGGTCATCTGCAGCAATTAATAATGAGCTGGCAAACTTTTAGACAAGCTAAAGGACAAAGCATTCAAGAATATATTCATGAATTTAGGAAGAGGGCTATTGCATTGAATGTTGCATTAGACACACAGGAGACTCTTCTTAAGTACATTGGTGGTATGCATTCTTACCTGCGACATACCTTGTTGATGTTTAACCCCAGTACCTTGGATGATGTATGTGTTCAAGCTACACATTTAGAAGCTAGGGGTAAGCATGCTAATGATACTTTTGTGAAGAAATCCTTTGACAGCAAATCGAGAGGTAAGGATCAGGGGAAAAAGAAGATGGCTACTTTTAAGAAAGAGGGTGAAAATCCTACGTGTTCACATTGTCAGAAGGGACATGATGTCTCTAAGTGTTGGAATCTTCATCCGGAGTTAAGGCCAAATAAGTATGGAGGAAACAAAGATAACGGCAAAGCAAAAGCTACTGCAGCAGTTATTCAGGACTTAGGATCCGACTCAGGTGATGAAACAAAGGTTACAACTGTCGGAATCCAAGGTAAGGATAAAGGTATCTCACTTCCCATTGATGCACAATCAAGTTCTAGTGCAAGTACAAGTCTGCCATCTACTTCTAAGCAAAATGATAAAGATAGAAGTGCATTGTTTCATGTTCATGTCATTACAAATCACACAAAGATTGATACATTGTTTGATAGTGGTTCACAAGTAAATCTGATATCAGAAGAAGTGGTTAAGAAATTGCATTTAGTTACTGTGCCTCATGAAAAGCCCTATCCTCTAGGTTGGGTTACTAATGATACACGATTGCAAGTTACAAGGAAATGTGTATTAAAATTTGCAATTACTGAAAATTTTAGGGATGAGGTAGAATTGGATGTAGTACCACTTGACATTTGTGGAATTGTACTTGGGAGTCCATATTTGTATGACCGAAAAGCAGTCTTTTATAGAGAGCAGAATAAGTATCATCTTTTTAAAGAAGGTATGGAATATATTGTATGAGCACATAAGATAAAAACCAATCTAGCAATAATCTCTGTAGGACAAATGAAGAGGTTGGTAAATGCTAGTAATAATTTTGTGTTGATGATGGTTAAGATGAAAAATGATGAAGTCTCTAAATCTTTTGAAGAATGTGACCCTAAGCATAAATCTGAACTGATTGACATCATTTCTGAGTAAGATGATTTGTTTCAAGATCCGAAGGGGTTACCACCGAAGAGAGAGATTCAGCATGAGATACATTTGTAGCAGGATGTGCCACTCCCGAACATAGCCATGTACCGAATGTCTGTAATGCAGAATGAGGAGATCAAGAAGCAGGTTCAGGAGTTGATTGAGAAGGGGGTCATCCGGCCCAGTACTTCTCCTTGCGGCTCTCCTATAGTCTTGGTTCCAAAGAAGGATGGGTTATGGAGGATGTGTATCGACTACAGGGCCCTAAACAAAATCACCATTAAAAACATGTATCCTCTTCCTCGCATTGATGATTTGCTTGATCAGTTGAAACATGCAACTTACTTTACAAAATTGGATCTACGTAGTGGGTATCATCAAATCCGTGTTGCTGAGCATGATGCTTGGAAAATAGCTTTTAAGACGAAACAGGGTTTGTATGAATGGCTTGTAATGCCTTTTGGGCTTTGTAACGCACCTGCTACTTTCATGCGGGTCATGAATAATGTCTTTCGTTCATTCATTGATGATTTTGTAATTGTATACTTGGATGATATCCTTGTGTTTAGCAAAACTTGGGAAGAGCATGTTGTACATGTGAAGAAAATTTTAGGTATACTGAGAAAGGAAAAGCTTTATGTAAAAATGTCTAAATGTGAATTTGCTCAAACTTCTTTAGTATATCTAGGCCATATTATTAGTGGAGGCCACCTGCGAGTGGACCTAGCCAAGGTTGTTGTCATTGTAAACTGGCCACGGCCTAACACCGTTACTGAAATCAGAAGTTTTTTGGGTGCGGTTCAGTATTGGAGGAAATTCATTTCTAGGTTTTCTTCCATTGCTGCTCCATTACATGCGTTGAAAAGAATTAAAGAAGTTTTCCAGTGGGGAGGCAAGCATCAGAGAGCCTTCGACACTTTGAAGAAAAGGATTAGCACCGCACCAGTTCTGACATTGCCAGATTTGCAGCAGCCATTTGAGATCGAAACCGATGCCAGCGGGTTTTCCATGGGAGTAGTTTTGATGCAAGGAAGGAATCCAATCTGTTACCATTCAGAAACATTCTCTACTGCGGTAAGTAACTATCCGACCTATGACAAAGAGTTGTATGCTTTAGTACAGAGTGTGAAGAAGTGGAAAATGGGAAAAGAGACAGTCACACATACTGATCACCAGCCACTTCAATATTTACAATCTCAAACTAAAATACAACAAAGTAGGCATTTAATATGGATGGGATTCTTACAACAGTTTCATCTCGTAATTAAGTACAAAAAGGGAATTCATAATAAGGTAGCAGACATGTTATCAAGGCCTCCTAAAAATGGTTCGATCATTCTTCAAAACAGTTCATTAACACATGAAAGTTATATTGAACAATATGCAGAAGATAACGATTTTAAGAAAGTATATGCATCACTAATACATGGCAAACAGGAAGAGAACTATTATGTGCATAATCAAATCTTGTATCATCTTGGTAAACTCTGTATTCCAGAGAAAGAGAGAGTGCATGTGATTCGAGAAGCACATAGTTCATTAATTGCAGGACATTTTGGAGTAAGTAAAACACTGTCATTATTGCAGAATCATTGTTATTGGCCTCAAATGTAAGAAACTGTAGCTAAATATATAAGAGGTTGTGTTATGTGTGCAACAAGTAAGCCTAGAAATAGGAAATTGGGTTTGTACACTCCTCTTCCAGTTTCTTCTCGTCCTTGGGAAAGCATTTCTATGGACTTTGTAGGAGGAATACCTATGTCTAGGAAAGTACATGATTACCTATATGTTGTTGTGGATAGATTCAGCAAAATGTGTATCTTAATGCCATGTAACAAAAAGATCACTGCTGAACAAACAGCTCATCTATTCTTTCAAAATGTTTGGGTACATTTTGGGCTACCCATGTCTATTATATCTAATCGAGATTCCCGGTTCTTGGGAGAATTCTGGTCAAATTTATGGGAGCTTATGGATACTAAACTTAAGAAGAGTACAACTTTTCATCCACAGACCGATGGGCAAACAGAGGTAGTGAACAGGACAGTGGTTCAGCTGCTCAAAGGATATTGTAGTAAACATCCTAAACTTTGGGATGAGCAGTTGCAGTATATACAACATGCTTACAATCATGCAGTTCATTCTTCCATGAAAAGATCTCCTTTTGAAACTTGTTTTGGTTATCTGCCAAAAACATCGATGGACTTCTCTTTTGGAAAAAATGCAGTGGATGGACATCATGATGCAGATAAAGCTTTAAAGTTCATTCAGAGAATCCAGGCAGTACAGCAGGCAGTTCAAGAATAGTTGGAGAAGAGCCAGGCAAAGTACAAAGCCAGGCATGACAAGCATCGAGTTGATCATCAATTTCAGGTTGGTGACAGAGTTTGGTTACATATCACCAAATAAAGAATGAAATGTGAAGGTAAAAAGCTTAAGCCTATCAGGTATGGTCCTTTTGAGATCTTGGAAAAGATCGGTACTAATGCTTTTTGCTTGAATTTACCTCCATACATGCAAATTTATTCAGTTATCAATGTTGAGAATCTTAAACTGTATGAGCCTCCTATGATCATGGATGAGGAAATAAACATACAGATTCCTTCAGTCGATGATTTGGCACCTGAATACATGAGAGAGTTGCAGGATGATGTTATTCTTGACAGAAATGTAAGGACTTCATGAAGGGGGAATGCTGAGTACCTCTAAGTGGGGCTTAAGGGCATGCATCCTAGCAAAGAAAGATGGATGGAGATTAGAAAAGTAAGGGAGCTATACCCTCACTTACTTGCTGAGTAATTCAGTCTTTTGGTGGTCCAAAATTTCTCCAATGGGGAGGAATGATCCGGTGGATTATTCATCTTCAAGTATTACTGATCCAATATGGTACAATAGCTATTAATCTATATGCTAAATTTGTGGCACAGCCGCGCAGTCAGCGCATGGACTGCGTAGCGCAGTTGCGCGTGAGCAGCGCAGTTGCGCGTGAGCAGCGCAGTTGCACAGGAGCCGCGCAGTTGCGCAGGAGCCGCGCAGTTGTAGCACCGTCAAGTTGAACATCGCATGGTTCAGAGAAGTCCTCATATGCTGCGACATTGGTATGCTGCGACAGTGGATCGGGTATATGGAAAAGTCCTTATATGCCGTGACATTTTGATGCTATGAAGTTGGTAGCGACACCAAACGGTTATGTTACATGGCATAGCCCGGTTGCAAGTCATAACAACGTGTGGTGAGTCGGCACATGTGCATAGAGTGATTGCAACGTTTCGGATATCTAGAACGTTGTGGTAACATAACGCTTGGGCCGTGACTTGGCAGGATGGCATGATTCAGTTTAGCATATGGTTGTAGCGATAATAAAGAAGATAACAACTGTAGCAGAGAAAGGGAACCCATTACTTGTCCTCCGACTGAACGCTTAAATAGTGACTCTGGCCACATTTTAGAGGGCGCTTGCTAAAGGGAGATTCAGATTGTACAGAGCTTTGTTTCTCTGTGTACGAGAAGCTTTGGGAGTTGTTGTGAGTTGCGCAGATGTTGTTTCTTTTTAGTCGACATTCTCTGTTATAATTTAGCTTTCTTTGTCTTTCGAAGGCTAATTGTAATTTTCAGAAGAGAGATCTTAAAGACTCTGTACAACATTCTGTTTACAGTTGCTGAAGTTGATTCCAAAACCATTTTTGTACCATTTTAAAGAGATTAATTGGATCGGTACCCATTGGAGAGGGTCCCGGAGACGTAGCCCAGTGGAGGGGGTGAACTCCGTTATCAACTTCTGTCTGTGACTGTCTGATTCTGTGTTTCTTTTTATATCTGTTTATCAGTTTTGCTGTCTCATTGTGGTTTTTTTTCCCATTCCTGTCTCAGTCTACTGTTCATTTTTGTTCTAAGCATTTAATCACTGTTAATGCTGCTTCATGGATTAAGCAAACTGATTAAACGCATTCATTAAACTTTTTAATGCACGTAAGTTGAGGTCCTACGGATTAGTTGATAGCCATAAAATTTCCATAAATGGTGACATTTTTTAAGAACTTTTGAATGATGTATTGTACCATCGTTCCGCCAAAGGAAACCACTTTCTGCACTGTGTTTTTTATCAGATGCAAAGCAATGAAGATACATTCTATACCTTTACTCACAATTTTATTTTGTCCATCATATTGAAGATGACAAGAGTTGTGAGCCAATTGAGTACCTAAACAAGAAAATATTCTCTTCCAAAAATTACTAGTGAAAATTGGATCTCTATCACTTACAGTAATCTTGGAGATTCCATGTAGCTTCTAAACCATTTCCATGAATGTTGCAACTATTGTATTCACTTTAAAAGGATGATAAAGATAACATAAATGGGATTACTTTGTGAGTCAATCCAACGCCAATATGATGAATCCTTCCCTTCATACTTTCATAAATCTATGTTAAAATCCAATGAGACTTGCATAGATAATGGTTATAAAAGACATATTGTCTTGATTGTCTCTCCTTTCCTCTATTAGAAAATCAGACATTCTACTTGAAAGTTTTGAACATTATTTTTATTACCCTCCTGGAAAAAATGCTTGTTGATTATGTGGTAAGTTTTCAAGAACCCTAAATGTCCTCCTATAGGAGAAGTGTGCAATTCCAAAATGACCTTATGTTTGAGTTCAGAGTTCTTACCTAATTATAGGCGATCTTGGTACCATAGTGATCATTCTTCCATGAAAATTTATCTAATGAAATAGGGTCCTCTTATAGTCGTTGAATTATCTTGCATAACTTTTGATCATTCTTCCATTATATCCTTACTTATTTCACCCAATCAAATTGTTGGATGGAAATAACATGTAGTAACCTCTCTAGGTAATCTTCTTTCCTTGAAAGTGTATTTGCCACCACATTTTGTTTTCCTTTTTGGTATATATTCTCAAAGTCATGTATTATCTTTGTAACCCATTTTTATTTCTCTTCTAAAGATAATCGTTGTTTCAGGAAGTACTTTAGACTACCATGATTTGTTCTTGCCTTGAAGTGTATTCCTATTAGGTAAGTGTGCAATTTCTTAATTGCATGTAGTATGGACAACATTTCGTTTTAATAAATTGTTTGAGTAAGTTTTTCCCTATAATTTAGAAACTTTTAAAGGAAATAGTTCTTCCTTCTTGCATTAAAACTACACCAATTCTAGGCCTTGAGGCATCACATTCCACAAAATATTTTTGTGAACTTAAGCTTGGACAATACAATAGTTGTACACATAACCTACTTAACTTTTTCAAAATATTTGGTTGTTTATCAAGTCCAATAGAATGCAGCTATTTGACCATAATTCTTGACAAACTTGCAGTAGTAACCTAACAATCCTACAAATCCTCTAATATTCTTCAAGGTTTTAGGAATTGGTCATTCCATGATAGTTTTGATATGGTCCACTTTGACTCCTTCATGAGATACAATATGATCCAAATACCCCACTTCATGAACCCCAAAGGAACACTTACAAGGCTTGGTATATACTAGGAAATTTTCCAATAATTTTAATACCATGTTGATATGTTGTACATGCTCTTCCTAATATTTTCTATAGATTAGTATATCATCAAAAAATACTATCACAAATTTTATTAGGAAGTGTTTTAAAATAGAATCCATCAAGCTTTGAAAATGTGAAAGGTGCATTTGTAGGGTCAAATGGCATCACAAAAAAATTGTAATGACCTTCATGTGTTCTGAAGGCTATTTTTAGAATTATTTCTTGCCTCATCCTAAGTTGATGATATACAAAACGAAAATCCAACTTAGCAAAGAAAATATCTCTGTGTATTTCATATAATAATCTATCAATGATAGGAATAGGAAACTTATCTTTAATGGACATATTGTTGAGTTATCTATAATCTATACACATACAACATAAACCTTGTTTTTGTGAATCATCACCACTAGTGCCAAGAAATCACTTTGACTAGGCTTAATGATGCATGCATCTGAGATTTCCTAGACCACATTCTCAATCTCATTCTTGTGTGCATATAGGTACAAGTGGGATCTGATGTTAGGTGGTACACTTCTAGATTACAAGTAAATAATATGGACATTCTCTAAAGTAGGTGGAAGACCTTTAGCCATCTCTCTAAATTCCTTGGAATTATTATCAATAACTCTTTGGAGATCCCCTAGAATAGAGGGCATATATGCTTGAACATCTGTCGAGTACAATTGTGCAATGACACCATGGTGTCATGTTTTTAACCATTTTCTCATGTTTTTGGAGCTTATCACTTTGGATGGTTTCTCTATAATACCTATGAGTTCAATTTCCTTTCCTTCTGAGGATAATCTCATAAAAAGTTCCTAAAAATATAGAGCCATTGTTCACAATGATTGTAACCATTGGATCCCTAATACAACACCAACATCACCAATTTGGATTAAAATAATTGGGATATCCAATAAATAATCCCCCATCATAATATAAATAATATGACACTTCCTTCAACAATTTGTGGTACCCCCATCTACAATAATTACCTGAAACTCTGGTGCCAACTAAATAAATAAAATGAGAAGTTTGGATAATTTGCAATTAATGAAGTTATGGATACTGCCATAATCAATCAACATTGTGACCTTTTGATATATCATTCTATCCAAAGGGTTCTAGGAATACTAATGTAAGTCAAAGCATGGCAATATATGGTTGGAGTAACACCTTCTGGTTTTTCCTCTTGATACAATTCCAATTTTGAATCTTCTTCCTCTTCACAATCTATATAGAATAATTTATTCTAACTACATTTATTCCCCAAACTATGTCATACTTGAAACATAGGTCTAAACCTTACTAAGGTCTAAACCTTGTAGATTGATTGAGGGTTGAGGGAGGCGATTTCCCTCTCTATAGGTGTTAGTAGCATCCCTTCTAGTAGCCATATTTTTACTTTCAACTTTCATTTCCAAACTAAAAAATATATCCATTGATTTAGCTTCAAAGAGATGTACCTCATGGCGAATGGTCTCATTTAAAGTGCCCATAAAGAGATCCTACAAATTATAGTCTAGAATGTTCTTCACTCTAAGACTCAACTTTTGAAATTGCTTAATGTGATATGTTTATGGAACTCTTTTCCTGAGATTTAATGATTGACTAAAGAAGTTGTCACTCTTAATATCCCCATAATGTGTTATCAATTCATATGTAAACATAAACCAAGAGACAATAGAGTCCTTTTCCCATTCACAAAGCCATTGGTACAACACAAATTAATCAGGTTCCAAAAACAAGGATGCAATAATTACCTTTTGTAAAGTTGGAACTTGGTGTATATCAAATAATTTCTCCATCGAGAATATCCATGTTATTATATGATTGTGTAGGGACCCTCCCTAGAACCCTACTAATCCCAACAATTAATAATGCACATATTAAAATAAACCAGATCTAATACTTATCAAGCAACATATTTTATGGAATTAATCATAGCATAGTATTTCTTTCGAACAATTACAAACAAGGAACAACTAGGAATCACAGATCTAGTTTCAACCATTTTTCAATAGCAAACTACATAGCGGAAACAATCAATAAAAAAATTCTACTCACCTGAAAAAACGCTCTTGTCATGGAATGCCAAATGATTTTGAAATCCAATGGGAAAATATCCCTTTGTATTCCAATCAAATAATGTCCACCAAAAACCACCCTAATGCTCCCAAAATGTACTCTCCTTCCCCTGGGACCCTCAAGCCATAACGGGTATGAATGGAAGAACTGATAGTGTAGCCAAGGTACGTGGATTATTACTAATAGGATCCCAACCTCTTTTGTACAATGACGAACCAACCACCCTCAATGGTCACCAAATAAACTCAACAAATCCTATTACATCCAACAATAGGGTAAAAAGAGATGAGAGCCTCATTCCCTCTCCGTCTCTTTATAGTTTTTCCAAGACTTTCCATGCATCTTATCCATGCACATGCATAACTTTGGAAATATCAATTTACTTTTCTTTTATTATTTACCTCCTTTCTAAGTGTCATTTTTTCTCTTATTTGAGTGTGTGCCCGTTGTTACTACTTTTTGAAATAAATAAATTTATTTTCTTTTCTTCATTCACAATTTAATTCCTATATATATTTAAACTATTATCCTAGGTTTGTGTGTGCATGTTGGTTACTAAAATTGCAGCAGTAATCGAATTCTTGTAAAACATACACACTTACCATTTATAGTGCTTTATATATATATATATATATCCAAGGAAATAAATCTTTTGTTCATATTGAATAACATTGACTGTCCTTGAAGGAGTTACATCATTGCTCCTTGAGCTTCCATTCATTCAATTGCTTTCAAAAATTCCTCATTTCATATGAGGCTTGCTTAAACATAATCCTTAATATTTTTTTGTTTTGTCATTCCGGACATTTGTTCTTTGTTCACCATACTTGTTACGTAAGAGACTCACTTAGAGTCCTTTGCTCTTGCTTTTTCGCTAGAAATGATCATAGTACAGTACTAACCTTGTATATACATATCAAAATATATTCCAGAGAATAGCTATAGAAGGTTATTCCTCTCATTTCGCTCCTCCTCGACTAAAGTTCCTAGTGCCAGGAGTAACACACTCTTCAAAAGAGCATCAACTTCTTCGTTTAGTTCTCAGTATACATGGAAGAAGGAGATAAAAACAAACCTTCCTATTTGTCTTTTTATTTTCGTCAATAAATGTTGCAGATGAGGAGATTTTATCTGTATTTTTTTTTCCCATTATATGATCATTTTTTAGTCACCGAAGATATGTAGGTTCAGGATATTTCGTGATAGAGCTACCTTTAGGACTACCCAAAGTGATGTTAATTCTGCCTTATTATTGGAGCATTGTCTTGGACCATATTTGATTAAAATATGTATCTCTTTCGATATATAAAGAACTGCACCAGATCCCCCCAATGGTGGATCTCCTTCGCTTGATCCATCGAAGAATTCCCATGGAATTATTTTTCTATACTTGGATTTTTTATTATTCCGGTCCTTTTCAGCTTATCCACCATTTTATGCTCCCTTGACCACTAAACAATCAACGAACTGGCTATTTCTGTTTGAATTTTTCGATCCTGAAATATGGCTGAATTTCTTGTCCACCAAATTCCATAAATATATAGTGAGGGAAAGGCATCATAGTTTTGTACCATGGAGTTTTTCCACCAGCTTCTACATTAGTTTATCATATATGTTCCCATTGGAATGTCTATTCCACTCAGAACTTTTGTATTTGCAGTCCAAACTTCTCCTACATAAGGGCAATAAAAAAATAAGCGACTGGATGTTTCATAGTTCATTTGACACAGCACACACCAACTTGGGCCTTCCCATTCATGTTTAATCAAATTTTCCCAGCTTAGCATTTTATTATCCAAGGCTAACCAAATCAATATCTTCATCTTTAGTGGTCTTGTTGTTTTACAAACAGTGTGCCACCACCATTATTTTTCTCTGATGAATTTTTCCATTGCTTGTACTTCGTATCCCATTTTAGGTGTGAATTCCCTAGTTGAATTGTTTCTCATCCATACTAGCTTGTTTGGAACATTTTGTTTTAGGGTGATAAAATTGGATTTTAGCAAGCTTACCAATATTTTCCATTTGTTTGCAGCTTCATTTATCAGACCTATATCAAGGGAGATTTTCCACCCTTCTCCTTATGAGCAATTGTTCTTAGCATATGATAGAGTTTTTATATTCTGCCTTTTAAACAGGGATATTGTATTGGAAGACATGGTATAATATCCATTGTCCCCAACCCAAGGCTCCTCCCCTATACAAACATTTTTTCCATCTCCAATATACCAGGCCATCCATTTCCCTATTAGAGGGAAATCAAGCACCTTAGCTTTCCACCCCACTAGACCTCCCTTTTCATTCTTTTCTCGGCTTCTCTACCAATCCATAATTGAAGAGTTTGGGTAGTATTTTTATGTCATTGTTTTCCCCCAAAGGGATTTGGAGTTTACCGTCAATATCCAAAGAGATTTTGTTGTGATATATTGACAAAATAACTAAGGGTTATTAACCCCACAACCTCCTAAATCCTTGATACTTGCCACTGTTGTCCATTTTACTAGAGGAATGCCTTCACTTTTTTACTAGATGTCCACGGAAATGTAAAAAAATTATTATGATTTTTTGTTAAAGTCCCTTTCGGAATGTATGCCATGGAGGCCCAGTATACCTGAATGCTCTAAAGAACCACTTTTAAAAGAGTCAGACAACCTCCTATAGAAATATATATGTTGGCCCAACAGGAGATTCATGATTATAGCTTCATATAAAGCCATAGCCAGTCCTTAAATAAGGAAGCATTAGGATTGAGGGGAAAACCCAGGTATTTGAAACCCTCATCCAAAGGGCTTAAAGACAATTCAATATCTATCATTATCCTTTGTTGAAACTCTTCAGGTGCTCTGTTTAATATGAGACTTGACTTGTCCATATTTATTACCATCCATGTAGCCTTCTTATATAGTAATAAGATTTGTACTAAAGATAGCATATTATCCAAAGTTCCCTTCCCCATCAATAACACATCATCCACAAAGAGGATGTGTGTCAATTCCACATACGTAGAAACATAGACCCCCTTGAATGATCCTTCTCGCTTATCATGGTGAACTATCTTGCTTAACTCTTCCTCAACAAGTAAGAATAAGAAGAGGGATAGGGGACATCCCTCTCTTACACATCTCGTAGATCTGAAAAATGGGGAGGGAGAACCATTGATTAATACTGCAAAACAAGTCAAGGTTACACAACTCATAATCTAGTTTACCATGTCTACAGAGAATCCCAAATGGATGAGAAGAATTTGTAAGGATGTCCAGTTGACCCTGTCACAAGATTTCGACAAATCGAGTTTTAGGGAAAATGCCTTTAGCTTATTTTTTTTTATCGTGTGAATTGCTTCCTAGACTAGGGATACTACTTCATTAATTTTTCGATTAAACAAAAACCCAAACTGTTCTTCCAAGATGATCTCACTAAGAATCGGCTTCATCCCCTGTGCAATAATATTTGCAATTAATTTATAGATCACATTGCAATAGGAAATCGGTCTGAAATCTCCAAGTCTGTTGGTTTTTGTTTCTTTGGGATTAAGGCTAAGAAGGTGGAATTCATTAATCCCAAGACTTTACCTGATCGCTGAGATTCTGTGACTACCTTTATAAGATCTTATTTTATCAAATCATAAAAACCCAAGAAGAATCCTGCTGAAAATCCGTCGAGTCCTAAAATCTTTCCTTTTTGAAATGAATGTAAATTACTGTTGAGTTCTTCTTCTAATACTTCTTGGTTTAATGAGTCATTCATTTCATCTTTGATGGATCTAGGGAATAGTCTTAGTACCTATAGAATTTATTGGATCGGACATCCCTCTATTTCACTGAAAAGATCTTTAAAATAGGAGACACCTACTTCACATTTTTCTTTGAAGGATCTAACGTTGATTCCATACTCATTCTTGATTTTCGTAATGGTATTCACACTTTCCCTGTGTGAAGCGAGTATGTGAAAGAATTTTGTGTTATCGTCTCCTTCTGTTATCCAAATTGCATTGCTTTTAAGCCTCCATAGTTTTTCTTCTTTGGCCATTAGGATTGTACAGAAAATTTCCATCGCTTTTAAAATGTTTAGTTCCTCTTCAGAAAGAAACCCTAGCATCATTCTCCTTATACATTTTTTAATGCCTTCTTCCACCTCTTTTAGATCCTTCTGTTGTCTCGCTCGACAATTCTTTTCCCATTCCTTGGAGACCTTTTTCACCTTAGTCGCATTGTCCATCATTTGTTTCATGAATGTTTCAGAATATGCGAACCTTATAGGGGTCCAATTTTCCTCTACTATATTTTTATAATCCTCTTCCTTTAGCCAGGATGGATTAAATTTGAAAGGAGAGGCACGTTTCTAATCATGTAAGTCTATTGATAATATTATGGGGCGATGATCAGAAATCCCTCCTTATTCGTCCCAATATGAAATCGTTTGAGAACTTGAATAAAATTCTCTGAAATAAAAAAAATCGATCCAATATTTTTGAGATTACATTGTCCCCACTTCTTTTATTCCTACACGATGGATTCAATTTTATAGGTTGAACATCAGCAAGGCCTTTTGAATAAAAATGCGATATGAAGAATTTTCTCAGGGAGTCCGAATGATCTAGTTTCCCCCATACTTCTCTTTCTGAAACTGTTAAATTCAGGTGTCCTCGGAATACCAAATTTATGTCTTCCCATAGACTATTGGAAGTGAGATTGTCCCAAAAAACTATGTGATTGTGGAACGACTCGTATACATTTATAATTCCTTAGTAAATTCATGTATTGTTGTCCTCAAGAACTGTTATCAACACATTGTCGATCTTGCTAGAATTGATCTCTTTCATAGAAGGGCTCCAGGTCATAATTAATGCTCCTGGATGTCCTTCTGCACTGATATGAGCAAAGGAACGATATTTTAAGAATGGCTCTAGAGTTTCCTGGGATTTTTTTCCTTTTGTAATTGTTTCTTGTCAGAGGATAATCGATGTATTTATCTTATGTATCATCCTCTTGAGAGCATTTATTTTGTGGCACCCCCTAACCCCCTTACATTAAAGGACAGACACAACATTAGTTAACCCTAGGTAGTTATTTACCTTCTCTAAGTTTCCTTTTGATGGTTGTTGTTTTCCAGCTTTTATATCTATCATTGCTTGATTTTTTTCTTTTCTTATCAGGTACTTTATTACTAGTATAACTTTGGGCAAATTGTCTGGTTTAAACCCTCTAGGTATCACCTCTTCATTCCTCCCCAAAGACACAACCCTAGCCGTAGTGTTGTAGAATTTTATGTTTTCGATGACCGAGATTGTTTCAGTAGTCCTAGAGTTGGAAGAGGTATCTAAAACTTCTATTTTGTAGGGGACAATATTGGGAGAAGTACCCGAAAAATTTCAAGTACCTGAGAATGGAGAAATTGTTAATCAAATCAGAAAACTGAGAGGGGGGGGGGGGGTTGAATCAGTTGTAAATAATTTTGTAATTTTCTTATTTCTTCTTTAATGCAGCTTAAAGACTTAACAATTATTTTGTCTCATAATCAATAACCATCAAACACATGAAATGGACAGAGACACAAAATATTCATGAGGAAACCCATAATGGGAAAAACCTCTTCTTCTTACAGATGTAAAGCAAGAAACTTCAGTTACAACATGTTTTATCTGAGAAACAACTCAGATGAGGCAACTACCTCATGCAACAACCCTTTTGTTTTTAGCTTCTACTGGAAGACAACTCCTACTGCCTGAATGCAAGCTTCAACTTGCAATGATACTGTCAGTCTCCCTAGCACCTCCCTTCCTCCCTATAGAATCGATTAAAACTATCAATACTCTACCAATATCGAAAACCAACCTATCAAAACAACTCTGTCAAAAACTATGCCATTACCAACACCAAACTTGTATGTTAATACTCTGTCAAAAACTATGCCATTACCAAAACCAATCTGTTAATACTCTATCAATTTAAATATGAATATACAGATCTCATTGTATTACCAAACTACCCTTTTAAAATCCATATCAGTGATTTGTTCCCTGCACATACACTTACAGATTAACTATTCGATCTATCTAATCCACCAATTTGTCAGCTCTGTGTTTTCCACTATGCATTCCTTCCAATAAATTTATTTTTATAATTCACCAATTTGCCATTTAAAATAAAACTTTACAAACGTCATGCATTTTCACTCCACATTCTCCACATGGTTTTTCTTGCAATTTTATCAATTCATCTCCCTCATTTTTCACTCTGCATCTCTCCTAGAAGCTTCATTTGATTTCTTCATACGGTTCCTCCCTTATCCTCTCTGATCGTTCCATCCAATGCTGCCTCTTCATTGTTTTTCAAGCTACACTCCTATTTTAAAGTTTTTTTTTAAATGATTATGATATCTGTCCAAATTGTAACATTTTCTATGCAATACAACAAACCCAAAACGTTTTATGTGAAAATCACTGCTAACCATAATCCAATTCACCAAATGCCTAACAATAATTTGGCATTGCTAATTATATGTTTTCATTGTTAAAACTAATTTGAAAATGCTTCATTAATAATTCGTTGAGAAATTTTAATAAACTGTAAAAACCAATTCGTTGAGGTGTGTGACTTAGCAAAATAGAACATTCCTTGCTACCATGTTGGTTATTACAGCATGATTGTAGTGAGTTCAATTCACCATGTGAATATCTCTGGAAATAGTGAGAGCTCTAGAAATAGTGAGCTACATCAATGGAGTTCTGGCAACAACAATGGAGATCTGGCAATAATGAGCTACAACAATGGTTAAACTATGTGATCTCCACCAATGATTGAGCCATGATCTCCACCAACGATTGAGCAATAACAATCACAAGAGTTAGAAATAAACATTGCTTAGTGAATGTATATTAAAATTTGGCTGGATGTTTTCAAATCAATATGCATTAAACATATGGAAACTTATATAGAAACATATAGAAAACCCCAAGTTCCCCAAGTTTGGCATCAATGACAAAAACCAAACCCTAGTCTTGTGAAACTGGCCAACAAAATCCGCCTTTGGCATAGATGGAAAACTTACAAACTTACTTAAACATGTTCTCCCCCTTTTTTCATTTATGGAAAAGTATCAATCATGCTCCCCATGTCCAATAAAGATTACCTATACAACAACTAAAGTTACACCAACTCCCCCTTTCAAAAAGACATGAATATGTGTAAGTTGTAACCAATGAGAAAAATGTATTGTAGATTATCCAAAAATCTGATAACAGAGTTGAAAGAAGCACCATGGAAACCTGCCATCCTAAGTATAATGAGAGAAAAATAATTACAGAGGGAAAACCCCCAACTTATCCTTGAGACTCTCAAATTGCATTTTAGGTAAAGGCTTAGTAAAGATATCAGCAATTTGATTTTTTGTACCAACATATTCCAGCTTAATGTTATTATTTGAAACCTGCTCTCAAAGAAAACGAAATCTAATAGGAATATGTTTCGTTTTGGAATGCATAACTGGATTTTTGGAAATACTAATGGCACTAGTATTGTCACATAAGATAGGAATAGGATCATCCTAATGAATATGTATATTTGCTAACATCCGTTTCACCCAGAGAACTTGAGTGCAACAATTTGCAGCTGCAATGTATTCTGCCTCAGCGGTAGAAAGGGAAATTGTTGATTGTTTCTTGCTAGACCAACTCACAAGACATCCTCCAAGATAGAATGCTGCTCCACTAGTAATCTCCTTGTCATCAATGCAACCTACCCAATCAGCATCAGTGAAAACATACAAATCAAGATGATTACCTTGAGGATACCATAAACCATACTCTGTTGTGCCCTTAAGATATCTAGAAATTCTCTTAACTGCAAGTAAATGAGAATCCTTGGGAGAAGCTTGAAATCTAGCAACTTGACAAAGTGCATGCATAACATCAGGTCTTGTAGTTGTAACATATAGAATACCGCCAATCATGGATCTATACATTTTCTGCTCAACATCTTTAGAATCATCAGTTTGACTTAATTTACATCCAGTAACCATGGGAGTGAAAACTGGTTTACTATCTTGCATTTGAAACTTCTTGATCATTTCATTGATATATTTAGTTTGAAAAATGAAAATGCCTTTATCAGATTGTGTGATTTGAAGACCTAAGAAAAATTTCATTTCACCAAGCATGGACATTTCAAACTCATTTTGCATACTGTCTGCAAACTTTTGGCTAAGTTGATCATTATCACTCAAAAAATAATATCATCTACATAAATCTCAACAATGACCAAGCTACCATATTCTTCTTTAATATAAATATTACTGTTAGTGTTACCTTTTATGTATCCTTGTTGCCTTAAGTATTTATCAAGCTTGGAATACCAAGCTCTTGGAGCTTGTTTTAGCCCATACAAAGCCTTTTTTAACTTGTAAACACAATCTATTGATTATTGTACCTGAAACCCATCTGGTTGTTCCATGTATACTTCTTCCTCTAACTCACCATTTAAAAATGCAGATTTTACATCCATTTGATAAACTTTAATGTTCTTAGAACTAGCATAAGCCAAAATCAGCCTAATGGATTCCATTCTAGCAACAAGAGCATATGTTTCTCGATAATCTATGCCTTATACCTGTGCATATCCTTTACAAACTAGTTTAGCTTTATTTCTAGTTATGTTGTTTGCTTCATCCAACTTATTTCTGAAAACCCATTTAGCCCCAATAACATTTTTATTTAAAGGTCTAGGAACCAATTCCCATGTCTCATTCTTTTCTATTTGACTTATTTCTTCTGTCATTGCTTTCATCCAGTTTTCATCATTAATTGCTTATTCAACATTCTTGGGTTCAAACAAAGAGAGTAATGATACATGTTCTTGATTTGAAGTAGATTCTTTCCTTTTGCTTCTAGTTTCAACACCTGCATTTATATCACCAATGATTTGTTCTTCAGGATGATTTCTTTGAATCCTTTTGCTTGGGGTCTTAGATGGAGTTGACCCCTTTAATAAAGTAGGAATCGGATTTTCATTTTTAACTGATTTAGTTTCCTCGATATCACTTGATTCTTCTTCCACTTCCAGTTTGTCATATATTTCAATCTAATGATCTTTCTTTTCTGTTTTAGACTTAAAAAATGAGGATTCGTCGAATTTAACATCTATGGCTTCAACAATTTTATTCAATATGAAATTGTAGCATTTATAAGCTTTTCTTGAGCATGAATATCCAACTAAAATACCTTCATCAGTTTTAGAATCCAACTTTCCAAGATTTTTATCAACTCTCTTTATGTAACACTTACTACCCAAAATTCTAAAGTGTTTCACACTTGTTGGTCTACCTTTCCATAACTGATAAGGTGTCTTGTTTTTATTATTTCTCAACAAACTTCTATTTAGAATGTGCACAACAGTATGAATAGATTGAGGCCAAAATACATTACTTAGTTTAGATTCATTTAACATTGTTCTTGCCATCTCCATAACAGTCCTATTTTTTCTTTCAACAACACCATTTTGTTAAGGTGTTTCAGTAACAGAAAAGTGTCTTTTGATACCATTGTCATCACAATAATTATTGAATTATTTAGAAACAAATTCTCCTCCATTGTCTGATCTTAAGCATTTAATTTTCATGTCAATTTCATTTTCAGTCAACTCTTTGAAAATTTGAAAACAATTCAATGTTTCAGACTTCCTTTTTAACAGAAACATCCAAGTCATTCGAGTAAAATAATCCACAAGTAACAAAAAATAACTTTCACCGTTTAATCATTTTGTCCTCATAGGTCCACAAACATCAACATGTATTATTTCCAAAGGTTTTGTTGTAGAGTGTTCTTTTGTTTTAAACTTAACTCTAGTTTGTTTACCATGTTGGCATTGTTTGCAAGCATAATTGGTAAGATTCTTTATGAAAGGTAAATCTCTTATTGCTTCTTTTTTGTTTAATTGAATCAAGATTTCAAAGTTAATATGCCCAAGCCTTTTATGCTACAACCAATTTTCATCTTCATTCCCAAGATAACAATCTTCCTTTTTCTCATCTAGTATGTAAATGTTGCTTGGTGTTCTTGTAGTTGTTCCAACTAACCAATTTGTTTTGGCATCTCTGATTTGACAATTTTTAGAATAAAAAATCATATAATGCCCTTTATCACAAATTTGAATTACACTTAACAAATTATGTTCCATATCCTCAACTAGTAAAACATTTTCAGCCATGATATTTTTATTATTTAAACACACAGTACCTCTTCCAATTATCCTAGCTGATTGTTCATTTACAAAAGTAACTTTACCTTCTTTTCCTTCATCCAAAGAAAAAAAAAATCATTTTATTCTTGTCATATGTTTAGAACATCCACTATCCATACATCATTTTAATTTATGATCAGCCTGTAAAGATAGACTGCATATTTCAGATTCTAGATGATCACTTTTCTTTTTCCAACATCTAGTTTTCAGATTGGTGTAATTAGACTCAGCAGATTTCTGAAAGTTCATTGGACAGTTTCTTGATACAACGGTCCAAAATTATTACACCTATAACATTCACTCTCAAAACTTAAGACATCAAATCTATTATAGGAATTATTCACATTGTTTTGAATGGTTCTATCATGCCTTCTTCCATAGTCAAATCTATATTTGTCATTGTTGTTATGTGCAATTATGTTTCTTGAGAATGCATTACAAAAAGCAACTTTATGTCCATACTTATAGCAAAAGAAACAATAGCCATTAAACTTGTTCTTGTACCTACCATAATTTATTCTGTGTACTGTTTAAATTTGATTTTCTTTTTGCTTTATTGATTCCATCTGATTGCTAGTATTTTCACATATGTACCTGCTTTTTCAGTACTTGTGCTAGTACTTGCATTAGTAACCTCATATTTATAACCAATTCCAGTTTTGTAATTTGTTGGTTTTTTATTACTAATAATCTGTTCTAAAATCTTTGAACTACCATTCATGTTATTTTCATGTACCTTCTTTCGGACTGAAACAACTTCAAATTTCAGATATTCATTTTCCTTATCCTTTTCTACAAGCAAATTGTTTAGTGATTCTTCAGTTAATCTAGCCTCTTCTATTTTGAGATTTAAATCAATTATAATAATTTCAGTGCTTTCTATCAACTTGTTAGATTTATGTAGCTCATTTTCAAGATTTTCGATTTCTTCTTTGAAATTTTTGCATTCTCTTCTTACTTTTCTAAGTTCAATCAATGCACTTACAAGCTCAGCTTCCAAATCAACTTCACCTTCTTCTTCTTCAATAAATTCATCATTCTGATTTTCTATAGCCATAAAGAGTCTTATATCTGAGCTAACATCACTTTCATCTGTTTCTGAAGAATCACTATCATCTTTAATAAATAGACTTTTCTTTTTATATTAGTTTCTTTGAAAATACTTATACTTTTTCTTGTATTCTTTACCCTTTCTATTGCTTTATTCTTCACCATCATAATTCTTATTGTAGGGACACTTAGAGGCAAAATTACCTATTCTACCACAACCAAAACACTTAAGAGGAAGCTTACCTTTGTGTTTTCCAGTACCCTTTTTGAATTTTTTTACAAAATTAGCTTCTTCCTTATCCTCTTCTGAATCCTCATGATTGTTGGTTTATGCTTCAACTTTCTTCTTGTCCTTCTTAGCTACCTTGAGAGCTTCTTCTTTCCTGAAAGAATCCTCACCAAACTTCCTCATCTCAAATGTTTATAGTATTCCATGTATTTTATCCATTTCTAAAGTAGCAATATCAGTTCTTTCTTCCGAAGCAGATATTTTTGAATTAAATCTTACAGGTAAACATCTAAGTACCTTTTTTACAATATCAACATGTTATCTCCCAAAATAATTTATTTCGATAGTATGAAGAATCTAATTCACGCAATGAGGGATATGAATATCACTGACAGTTTGAAAGCCTCTATTTTTTGTGAAAATTTCACAAGTTGTAGCTTTCGGTGGCTTAGGCGAGGATCAGAACATCTCATTAGCCACTAATAGACATACAGACTACAACTTCTGTGATCAAATGAAAACTTCGGCGATCGGAGGTTCTAAGGACTACGTATTGGCGAGGCAAAGCTGAAAGGTTCCGCAATGTCGGCGATATAAAGCACTAAATGCCGCCGAAGTCACGTATTGAAAATTGGAACCATTGCTTAATAAAGCGTCGAAACTTGAAAACACTAATCGTCGCCAAGATAGTTCACTAAGGAGCCGCAACCGCGGGAGACAGACTGACTACAGGTTCCGCCCCAATAGAAAATAATCGGTGATCAGAAGAACTAAGGACTACGGATCGACGAGTTTACAACTAAGCATCTCCGCAGTGTCGGTAAGGCAAAGGACAAGGCCTCTGATAAATGACAAAAATCATTTCGATAGCGATAAAATTAGTTCGTTTCACCTCCAAAACAGCAGTGGTATAGGGAACTAAAGCTCCGATTCAAAATTCTACTGACCTCCGATAGCGATAAAGCAAAATCGCCAACAGTTAAAAATATAAAGTTTTGAAAGAAAAAAAAAGAAATAACACACATCAGCGAATAACAAGACTGTCCATCAGCGGCATAGATGACTAATGCCTCAATTCCTTCCTCAAACAACTTCCGACAGTGATAAAATCAAATCACCGAAAAACACAAAGCATTAAGTATTCAAAAGACTCTCGGCTGGGTAGGGATAAAATCAGTTCGTTTTACCTCTGAAACAGCGGCAATGTTCCGGTCTAAGGCGTCAATGGGATAGTGGCTAGAGCTTCCAATTTCTGATCATGAAGCTAGTGGTTTAAAGCTCTGACACTGCAGTGGCGCTCAGATAAGAGGTTTCTATGCATTAGTTATTACAGCTTCCGATCGCCGACAAGCTAGTGATGGAAAGCGTCGATATGTTCAGGATTAGAGCACCAATGGGATAGAGGAAAGAGCTTCCAATCGTCAATGCATAAACCGTCCCGACGTTAGTCATTTGAGGCACCGACATTGCGGAAACATTGAAGCTTGGGGTGCCAACAGGTTAGAGGAAATAGCTTTCGATCATCGATGTAGAAGCCGTGGCAGCATTCAGCCTTGAGGTTCTGATGCATTAGTTATTACAGCTTCTGATCACCGACAAGCTAGTGATGGAAAGCGCCTATACATTCAGATATAAAGCGTCGATGGGCTAGAGGACAAAAATTCTGATCACCGATGCATAAACCATCGTGATGTTAGTCATTTGAGGCGCCGACACTGCGGTATCATTGAGGCTTGGGGTGCCGATGGGTTAGAGGAAATAGCTTCTGATCGCCGATGTAGAAACCGTCGTGACGTTAGCAATTGGAGACGCCAAAACTGTGGCAACATTCAGGCCTGGGGCACCGATGAGTTAGAGGTTATAACTTTCGATCACCAACTGCAATGGCAGGGTAGGAAATTTTAGTGGATTAAACAAGAAAGGTCACGTCAGTTAACCGTCGAAACACTGGCTTTTGGCGGTAAAATTACACTGAACCAGTAGTGCTGATTATCAGCGACTACTACAGTTATTTAGTATTTGCTCAGTGAACTAGATATTTGAAATAGATAGACAAATAGTTAGCTAGGGTTTTAAACCCTAATCTAAAAAAACTATCACTTCTGGGTATTTTTTGTGAAAACAGATCAAAGTTTCAAGATCTGTCATTTTTTGTAGAAGGTTATATAGCCCATGATTGATTTTATAATAAGGGTTCAAATTCAGGGATTTATGAGCCGATAATGCTTTCAAGCTTCTCATTTTACTTATTCATGATATAAACTCTTTTGTTGTGATATGTTCAGCCGTCATCTCTTTCTTTACTGTATTTATGCCTGAATTTGTATTTAGGTCATTTTCAGATCGATTAAAAAGCTGATAGCTGTCATCCTATTGGTTTATTAGTGCTATTTGATTTATAAATACCATCCTCATCAGGATTTAGCCATTTATATGCATGTGTTTTGTATGTAAGTATGTCGTCCTGGTGAGTTCTCCATCCATGCACCTTATTGTCGAACTTCTGAGCAAATTGCAACTAAAAGCCTTGTAAACAAGTGAGTTTTATGCATGCCTTGAGAGTGGAAAGGTTATATAGGTCAACTGACTTGATCCATATCAGAAAACCATAAAAACATTGTAAGTTACTAGGCATTCTCGAGCTACAACCTAGAGGAGTTTCCTAGAGTGATAACAAATTGGTGCCATTGCCGGGGAGAGGAGATTGAAGCTCAGCTTCCCTGGGAGACGACATAGATCCATGCTTTGATGATAGACAAAGCTTGGACATTATTATGGTTGTAATAATATATCTAGCGACTCCATTGATATAAGGTGGCTTCAAGAAGACCAAGTACCAGAGCAAACCCAAAGGTGCCACTAGCAACACCTGTTTCAGAACCAGAAGAAATTTTGAGGAAAGCTAGGGCTTTACTAAGATAGACCAATAGTGCTGCACATAAAGATACATCACGTATTTCAAGAAATATTTCTGCTATTATTTCTTCTACTGAAACTCTTAATTCCCAAGAATTTTTAGATACATCAGAAAAATCTAGGGGTTGGGCATCTTCAAGCACTTCTGCTTGTGAAGATCCAATCCCTGGTGACTCCACTGGGATAAGTATACCACCACTTTCTCAGCAAGTATCTTCATCAGTGCTGCCTTCCACAACCCTGTCCATACCCATTTCCAATATGGCTTCCCCTCAATTGACCAAGATGGAAAGGATCTGTGTAGCTAGGTATGCACCCCTAATTTTTCCAAATCCCCTCCCAACCATGCCTAGTGGGGATTATCTCAAGTATATGCCTAAGTTTACAAGGGAAGGGGATTTCACTACTGAAGCACATCTAGAGGCTTTTTACAGCTATGATGAAAATATTAACATAGAACATGAAGATGTATGGACTAGGGTTTTTGTGCAAAGCCTAGATGGCCAGGCTAGGAAGTGGTTTAAGGAACTACCTACCAGATCAGTGGCAAGCATAGAGTCCCTAGATGACATTTTCCTAAAGCATTGGGGAGAAAGGAGGGACCACCTCTACTATATCACAGAATTCACCAACCTGAAAAGAGAAAATGGGGAGTTTGTCTCCAACTTTACCAAGAGATTCAACAATATGTACAGCAAGATCCCTACCGAAATTAAGCCCACTGATACCTCAGCTAGGATAACTTATGCAAACGCATTTGACTCCGACTTCTGCTTACTTCTTAGAGAAAGGAGGTATACTTCCTTGTCACTTATGCAGGATGCTGCCTTAGAGGTAGATTCAAACATTCTGGCATCTCAGAAGGTAAAAGGGAAGATAGACAGGAAAAAGAATCCAACAGACTATAGTGGGGCTTCAGCATCAGAGAACAAGATTGAAAAAATTACCAAACTTTTAGATAACCTGACTGCTGAAATGTCTAAGTTGAAGAACCAAGAACATCTACCTATGAGGGGTAAAGGGCCAAGTGACTTTTCTCCTCGAAACCCAAATTTTGTTCCTTATAGAAGAGGAAACCCCCCAGTTCAGATTCTTAGAAGGGAGAGAAATCAAGGTGTTAGCTGGAATATTTCACCTCCTGCAGACAACAAGGGTTCCACTGGTTTGAATGGTTCAGATCCAGAACAAATAGAGGGCAGAGGTTGAAGACTCTCCCTAGACGTTGTAGATATCTGGAATACAAGGCTTTGACAGTTCACCTGTGTACCTACAAAAAAGATCAACACAAAATGAATCAAAGCAACCTGAATATGATCTACTAATCTATGCTAGTGACTAAGGAATATTGCAACATATATATGCAAAATCACAACAACAACATCATATGTGGGATAGAAATCAACTTGCATTAGAAATATCAAGAAGTTTACAACCAAGCCTTAGTGTTGACATGCATCTCCATGAAACCAGCTCTTCATCCCCAAAATATCCGACTCTAGCTCTCTATGCTCTCTCCAAATGATCTTGGGCCAAGAATCAATCCAACAGCATAACAATACCTTCAAATGTTCTCCCCTCAACCATGGCTATGAGATCATATTTATAGGGCTTTAATGGATAGAGATGGTTGAGAAATTAGTGGGTGAGGTGGCCTCTAAGATCCTAGGATGAGGGATCTCGAGCTCAACCAACCCACAATAGTAGGGATAATGACGTACACAAGGCTTATCATCTAGAAGCCTTGAGAAACTTCTCTTTTTCCCTTTTTACCCAGGGTACCGCACTTCTCCTTCTATGACAGAGTGGTTCTGGTAATAACCACCTATGGACCAAGGGCAATGGGTGGCGGCACCACTTGTGGACAACCTATGAAAGGCGATGCAAGCAGGGGTACCGCTCCTGGATAAAGGGGCATGCGCGGTGCTGGGAATTTGTATGACAGATTGATGAAAAACCTTTTAGTTTCCACTCCAAAAGCTGGGATTCAAGGCAAGTAGGTATGTCAAATGTCTTATCACATGATGGTGACAGGATTTTGGTATAACAGGATTCCCCCCAAAGCATGAGTCTTAGAGTGATACGATAAACGAGAGCTTTGAGAACAAGTCGTCGCCAGGAGATGAAAATATCAGCTCGATCGGAGTATGCAGTCAAGTAGGCATCTGTAGTATATCAGTATGTTGACTCATAGACACAAGTAACCAAAATCATAGCTGCATACCAATACAAGGCAGATCCATGAGTGGAATAAACAAGCATGGATACTAGAATACAACGTAGATCCATGTGATAGAGGACTCAAACTTGGACATAGCTACCAGACATACAACGTAGATCTATGTCATACAAATGAAAATTTGAGCATAGCCACGACCATACAAATGTGGATCCATGCTAGATATACAAAAATCCATTGCAACCTAGGGAAAAAGCAATGAGCGCTTTTAAACAAATGCCCAGGGTCTTCGTCTCATCTTCGACAAAGTACGATTCTATCCATGTGATTACAATGATCTGAAGTCGAACATGGTAGAAACCACTTGATTACCGGCCAATGATGTGAACCGTTAACAAGTGTGAGGGAGATCACCATTAATGTCAATGATTCCCAAGGTACTCCAGTACAATCTATTGAGTGCGAATAGATGTCCTGATGTCGAACACCCAGTCGATTCTATCGATCAAAGGTCAATGATGTGAACCTATGTCGAGAGTGAGAGAATCTGTCTTTAAGGCATACATATCTCAAGGTACTAAATATTGTTTCTAAGATTATTTCTCGGATGATGAGCTGATGTTGACAAGAATAGTCTCATCAAAGAAGGGCCATGATGAGTCCCACATCGATGACAAGAAACTCGGAACATAGTTCTGGAATGAAGTGAATGTAGTAACCATATGACTGACTCAAAGATACTGACACAAATACTGTGTAGACTACAGAGGTAAAACTTCTTCAGATCCCCTTTGAACATCAGGCGGCACAACAAAATGACTTGGCAACATGACTAGATAGGACAGATACACAATGCGACAGTGGACAATGCATTCTTTTGAAAGACTCAAAGGATTGAAATGACTCATGAAATTGGATCATCACGGAGATCAGCTGAATACCCAATTGACTGACATGATTGTGCTGACAAGTGCCATGTTCAAAGGTAACGACAAACAACTACCATTATTTACAAAATGATTCCCTTCCCATTTTCCCCATCATGATCGATGAGTGCCTCTTTTCAGTTTTATGAGTTCAAAGAGGGTAACAAACACTTGATATAGCTTGTTGGAAGACAAGTCCAAACTCATATGTTTTATGAACCTGAGACAGGAGGGGTTCGTTCCCAAAATGGGTCTCTCAATGTTTAATTTAACGAGTCCACTGAAAGAAAACTCGGTATCGTTCATGTTTAGAGAGTCTGGATGAATACAGAAGAAAACTCCATGTGGGTCCTTTTTCATATGATTTAGTCTCTAAGGCCCGAAAAAGTGTAAAATCATACCTTAGAGAACTCTTCCAGTCATGATTGGTTGGAGTGTTCCTTTCTCATAAATAGTCCTATCCGAACAGAGAAATAGATAACCTACCGTCAGACGGACGACTCTTCAAATACTTTAACGAGCGTGAAGAAGACAAGATCGCTCGACAATCATTTTCGTGTTTAAGGAGCCTGAAAAGGGTTTAAAGAGAACTCCATGAGGTTCCTTTATGCAACGTAATGTTTTACGAGCCTAGAAAGAATCGGAACCGGACTCGATGACTTTTTCGTGTTTAAGGAGCCTGAAAAAGAGGTGAAAAGAGAACTCAATGACGCTTCTTTACACAATGTCGTATTTTACGAGCCTGGAAAGAAACTTGAACTGGACTTGGAATTTTGATACTAGATTTTTACGAGCGTGACAAAGTGTCATAATAAATGCTCGACGACCTTTTCCGTTTTGTGAAAGTACGAAAAATCCATAAACAAACTTTCCAAAGCTTCTTACTAAAGTCAACCTGCAGACGACTCATAAACAACTGTTAAATGCATTCAAAATCAACATTAAGGGATTATGACAAATAGATTTCGACCAGAACATGACGTAATATCAAAACTATAGTAAGGCAAGCCCAAAAAATGTCTATATAAGGCAAGTAAATAGTAAAAAATCAAAACATTTCACTATTTACCTCTAGCAGAGAGCACTTGGAGAATTTTCCAGCCAGATATTCCACAGCTGATACCGGGAGTTTCCACCGTCCGTTTTCAGTCTCGTCAGTTGCAGGTAATATCTAAGACCCTTATCTTTCATTTCAAAGCTTCTATTTTGGGATTTGGTGAGGTTTTGGACCTATTTGGCAAGCCCTAAAATCCAATATGCAGGCACCGCAGCTACCCCTTACGGGATACGCGGTACCACCCGAGAACCGCGCCAAGAACACAGCAGATAAGCGGTGCCACCGCCTATCTCCAACGGGGCATAGGCGGTGCCAGCCGTGGAGAAGTTAAACAAATGATATGTGCAAAATTAATTCATTCTTTTGATTTTCAATGACTCAAATATGATATTAATGCATACCATTGTTGTTTTTGGCAGATCTAGGTGTCCAAAATATGATGATATGAAAGGAAAGAACACATGATGATGAGGATGCTGCTGTTGAAAGGAATGCAGTTTGCATTGCCGCACTCTGGGACTGTGGGATCTTAAATTTCTTTCAGACACCAAGCATGGTTTCCCACGAGAGATTACTGGAACATATACTGAGAATGTGGAATCCAGAACAACAGTATTTCGAGGTGGGGGCACACATACTTACAGTGGAGGTAGAGGATATCTACTTCCTGACTGGCCTACCGAGACGGGGTGCCACCATCTCACTAACATGTTCCCGTGGCGGGGACATTACCACTAGAGAGCTCATAGATCGGCACTGTGTACCAGGTACAGGTACATCGGGGAAGAAAATTCCCATCAGGGCAGTGACAGACAGGGCTCTACAGATTGTCCTGTTCACCATGTAGAGGGTGGCAGGGAGCCAGGGTGTGCATCAGGATTCCAGGGCACATATGTTGCACGCCCTAGAGGCTATGGCACCTACGGTGTTCAACTGGGCAGAATCATTGCTTCCAATCTTCAAGGATCAGCTGACTAAATGTCGGCAAGGAGAGCTGAAGCAGTTCAGCTTTGGTTCCATCTTAGCTTGCTTCTTCTTTGAGCAGGTCCCACAGATGAGGCCCTAGGTGACTTTCTAGAGTTTGAGAGCATAGGACCCCTGTATGCTGAGGTGGGTCCAGGTCATGGCTCGCACAGGAGCGGGTAGGGGTAGAGTGAAGTTCGATGATCTGTTCTTCAGATGGTTGTGGGAGCAGATGCTCATGGTCAAGGACTAAGCCTATGCAGGCACAGATTTTACAGGTGATCTTGACCTACCACTCCCACCTGGAGGGAAATGGGGTGACATTAGTAAGAAGCAAGAAACCCTAACAATGGAAAATGTTTTTATGTTTTTATATTTTTTATGATAAGTGATGAGACCTGTTTGTATTCATACAGATGTTGGAGCAGCGAGGCTTGGAGGATCATCTCCATTAGACAGGCGAGCTGGAGCTCGCTTCGTGCCACAGGGTGGTGCTCAAGGTTATTTAAGTACAAAAATCTCGCTTCCTCTGCGGAAGTGTCTGGGAGAAGTTTGACGGCAAGTTGTAAAGATGGAATCTGGCATTGGATCGGCAAGACAACTTCAAGTCCATAGATAAGTTGGAATGGCATGAAACCAGTAGCTGTTTTCACGGAAGTTCGATAAGCCCAAAGAGCGGAAAAAAGAACAAGATGCCAATTGGATTTATGATCTCCAACCATCTGACGAAGCATAGTTTTCAACACCTTTTTAATGGCCTCTACCTGACCATTAGCTTGTGGATAATACAGCGTAGAGTTTTCATGGAGAAACCTAGCTTGGCACTCAATTCCTCCATCATTTGATTACAGAAATGAGATCTGTGATCAGTGACGATGGACTGCGGAACTCCAAATCTAGCTATTATATGATTGAACAAGAAGGGAGCAATAGTCTTACCATCTTCTGCATATGTAGGCATGGCCTCAGCCCATTTTGTGAAATAATCCATAGCTACGATGATGTAACCATGCCCCTCGGCTAAGGTAGGCTTACAATGCATTAATTCAGTCCCCCATTTGGCAAAAGGGCCAACGGCAATGACGGGGTGAAGCGGAGTAGGATGGGTGCACTTTTTGGGATAAAAATGTTGGCAAGGTGGGCATTTCTTAATAGCCTCATGACAGTATTTGAAGACAGAAGGCCAGAAATAGCCAGCGTGAAGGATTTTCTAGGCTATAGCCATCCCAGATAAATGACCACCACATGCTCCAGAGTGGCAATCATTCAGCATGTGTTCAGCCTCCTCATGAGTGAGGCATCGCTGGAGAATGGAATCAATCCCACATCGATACAAGGTATCATTTAAGATAAGATAGTACTTTGCATGGTGATGGATACGGTGACGATCATTGTGAGATAGATGTGGCTAAAAACACTGGGTCTGGAGATAAATTAGCAAATCTCCATACCAAGGATCAGTAGTGCTAATTAGGAACAGGAATTCATCTGGAAATGAATCGCTGGGCTCAGATTCTGTGGTAGCACAGGGAAGGTCACACATAAGCTCAGAAAAAACCAAGGATTTCTTTGATGTAGCCTTAGCAAACCCAATATCGAACTCCTGAAGGATGACGATCCAACGGGATTACTTGCCCCCGAGTACCTGACGAGTCAAAATGTAGTACATCGGGTTCTGGTCTGCCAATATGGTGGTAGTGCGAAGCAGAATGTAGTGACGAAATTTTTGCATAGCAATGACCGTGGCCAAAGCTAGCTTCTCCACATGTGAATAACGGATTTCATAATCAATAAGATTCTTACTGGCGTAATAAATCACATGCTCCTGACCGTGGAGATTGTCCTGCACTAAAACCATGGCAATGGTAGTAGCGGAGGCAGCAATATACAAGAGAAAGTCCTTTGAATAATTCGGGGGGTGTATCATGGGTGAATGAGTCGGAGCGTGCTTAAGATTATCAAAGGCGCATTGGGCTTGGTTATCCTAGAAGAATGGAGTGTTCTTCTTAAGGAGACGCATATAACCGTGCGTTTTCTCAGCGAAATTGCACACGAAACGGTGGAGAAAGTTTTCCTTCCCCTACAAACTTTGGAGTTCAAGGATGTTGTTTGGGGCTGGTAGATTAATGATAGTGGCAATCTTCAAAGGATCAATCCAGATGCCATCTTTGGATACCACAAATCCAAGCAGATGTCCCGTTTCAATGCAAAAAACACATTTATGCGGATTGAGCCGTATATTATAATGACGGCATCTCAGGAATATGTCTCTACGATGACCATGATGGTCCTCCCGTCACTGTGAATGAGCAAGGAGGTCATCAAGGTACGGTTCAAAAATATGTTTAATGTCGTGAAATGCATAGGACATTGCACGCTCGAATGCGGCTCCAGCATTTTTCAAGCCGAAAGGTAACTTCCTTTATGCAAAGGTTCCCCATGGGAAAATGAATGTCATCTTATGCTGATCGGAGGGAAATATCTCAATCTAATTGTAGCCAGAGAAGCCATCCATGAATGAAAAGATGACACTTCCAACACATTTGTCGATAATCTGATTGATATGCGGGGTAGGAAAGTTGTCCTTGGGACAAGCTTTATTTAAATTCCTAAAGTCGATGCAGACTCTAATGGTGCCCTGATTTTTATTGACAGGGACAACGTTCGATACCCATTCCGTCAGAGGTACAGGATAAATAAAACCTTCTTTTAGAAGTTTCTCAATCTCAGCTTTAATAGCTGCGGCCTTCCTAGGATGGACTTCCCTAAGTTTCTACCTGACAGGTTTAGCCGTGGGATAAGTTTTAATCTCATGGACCACAATGGAAGGGTCAATCCTTGGCATCTCTTCATAGGAATAGGCAAAAATATCACTGAATTCCTTAAAAAGTGCCTTATATGCTTCAGATTTATCTGTGGAGCAGTTCTGCCCAACATGAACGTGCTCAATAACATCAGGCTTGGCTGATATGTCAAATGGGTTCATTTGAGTAATGTTGCAAAGGTTTCCTTCAGAATCTATCTCTTGCAACAATATAGGACTTTGCGGAATGTTAACAATATCAGTAGGAAACAAGGATGCAAAATCATGGTTTCCCGAACTGGTATTGGGGAGGAACATGGATCTATGATGGTGATCCTCCCACATGGGCTCATCTATATTCATGATCTCTATAATGGACTCGTCAGAAGGAAAAGTCTCAGAGAGATAATCTAGAATCGGAAGAGAAGGTTCTAACTGGTACGGTAAATGGTAAGGATCCGAAGCCACTAAATGAAGGTCATCAGTGTGATCATCAAAACAAGTTTGAATGGTGTCATACATAGTTGCGTGCGGGCTCAACGAGGTGGACTCAACAAAAATTTTGCCCTCGGGCTCAAAATCAAATGAGGTGATCATATGTACTATCGCAGGATCCATGCTAGGAGGAGTAGACGGAAAAATCCCCATAAGGGATGAATCCTTCAGCATACCTACCCCAATCGACTGGTAAGGAGGAGGGGACTGACCTAACGTGGGGATGTTATTAGCCGTGGAATTAGTAAAATCCAGCATACAGAAATCAAGCTGGTCAATGGTAACAATTCTCCCAAGATGCAGGAATTGTAAATTTGAGCATATAGATCTGTAGACAAAAACAAAACTCACAAAGAAGATCTCACAATTTACTCAGCAATTGAAGAATGAAACAGTGCAAAAGGCTTACAGCTGTGAATGCTTTCATTAATCAAAAAAGTAATTCAGATGATAATTACAATAATGTAAAATGCCTTTAATAGCCACAAGCAATTCGAATCCACATGAGGAAGTTCAAATTGATGACTCTACTTGACTGTAGGTAACCAAGACATTGTCTAAATCACTATCGGAGGACCCAGTAGTTAACTGTCCTTGTCTAAATCATAACCGGAGTTCATCGGAGCTCTAAAACACAACCAAGTGTTACATTTAGTATTAAATAATGGTTAACTGACTGTGGTAGGTGAGAAATGTGCCCCACATGTGTGCAATCAATTGAACCTAGCTCTAACTGAATGTAGAGGGATAGAACTGAATGTCACTGACTCCTAAATTGGCTTGACTAGTCATTAACTAAAGTGAACTGACCTTGGTTGGTTTTGGCACTCCCAGTTGCTTCCTAAATTGTAGGGATTGATCTAGGAGACTCCTAAACTTATGCAATCAAGTGCAATAAGTGGCAGTGAGCCTCAATTAGTATTCCCCACACTTTGGTAACTAAACATGTGCCCCAATTAGGTCAAGTTTAACCAATGGTGCTAATGACTATAAATAGACTGGATTTACTCCCGATTTAGACATGACTCCTAATTTAGACATATGACCAAATTTGGACAAGGGAGGATTAATAATCCTAACACCCCCCCTGAATGCTAACTTGGACAAAATGTGGGCCCTGGTAAATAAGACCATAGGTCACCCATTACATCAAGTAAAATAAAGTAACTGCTCAATACAAGTAACTAGGGCAAAAACCACATGGGAAAAAATCTCTCCTTCTATCTAAGCAGGTAGAATCAGGTCTCAAGTTTGAAAAACTTGAAAATATGTTGCTGCAATCTTCATCTCTGTGAGGTAGTGAAGCAGCATGCATGGTGTGCTGTGCACAGGTATTCTGGGGCCTGGCATGTAGACTTCTCCTTCTTCTCCGAAAAGGATGATGGGAGGAAGGAGGAATGTAACCTTTGTCTCTTGCTAAATGAAGAGGTGTATGATCATATCCATTCTTCTGAATGTAGGAAGACTGAGCCCTTGCCATATTGCATCTTACAGGAAGTCTATTGCATCTCTCTGAAGGAGGAAAAACAGTATGACATAGCGCAAGAGTCTTTCCTTTCTGAGTGTCAGGTGAGTTTCCAGTCATCTTCCTAGCTTCCAGTTTGGAAGTAGGGACTGAATCTAGATTTGATTCACCCTGAATCTTAATGTCATAAACTGATATAGATGGATCTGCAATACTAGTAGAAGCTGTAAAAGAAGTAGATGCAATGTTTTTACCTTCCCTTGTTGGTGGTTGCCGAGAGTGCACTGGTTCTGAAGGAGGCATGAAATGTGAGAACTCATATGCTCTTGAAGCATGATTCGCAATACCCTTTGCTATGATGCTCCCAGTAGATATATCTATGACCTCCACTGAGTCAGGACCAAAGATCACTCACTTTGGAGATCCAGTATGGGTCATCTGATAGACATATAACAGGTTTGAAGCTAGTGAGGGAACAAACAACACATCTTTGAACCTTCCATGTTCAAGTTGGATAGAGCCCTTCCCTTTGGTTTGTACTTTACTGTTATTTCCCATCTGAATACTAGGACCATCAAAAGACTGAAAAGAAGAGAATGGTTCTATGGATGCAGCCATATGGTTGGAAGCTCCAGAATCAATGAGGAAGGCAGGTGTTGGTGTGCAGCAAGATTTCAGTGCATGTTCTTTCCTTGGGTATTCTTCTTCTTCTTCTTCTTCAGAGTCTTCCTTCCTTGTGCTAGCAGGTACATAAATGTTGTGCCTTTTCAAAAGAAGAGCCATTTCATCAAGTTGTCTTCTCATACAAGAGCTTTCTGAATGGAAGCCCCTTCCACAGTAAGGGCAGAGGACCTTGCCTTTGCCATTCTTCTTGCTTCTCTTCGAACCTGAAGGTTCTTTTGACTATTCAGACTCATCTCTTTGCTTCCCTCTGTCATTCGCTACCTTATCTCCTCTTGCAACAAGAGCTAGATCTTTGGGAGATCGAATGATCCCCATTTGGATCAATTTATCATTCTCAGAAATAAGAGATTGAATGAAAGCATCAAGAGTGGGCATCTTCCAATTTGGAGTAGTGAGCCTTACTGTTTGGAAGGTGGATACAAAGACTGAGTAGTCTGAATTGAGCTTGGTGAGAATAGCAAGAATGAGCTGATCTTCATCCTTATTTACTTTGCATTGCTTCAATTGATATATCAGGTTCTTGAACTTTGAGAAAAATTCATTTAGAGATTCGAAATCTGATGGATTGAGAGTAATCAGATCATTTTCTAGCTGATGGATCCTCATCTCATCATGCTTATCAAACAAGGAAGAAAGCTTGTCCCAAACCTTCTTGGGAGTGTCCAAGTATTGGATGTGAAATCGAAGATCTACAGAGACTGAGAAGAGCATGAATCCAATGGCTTCATCAAGCCTGTTCATGTACTTAGCTTTGTCTTTATCTGATTCTGGCTCTTCCTCTGTTTCTTCTATGAGTCTAAAGAGATGCTTGGTGCGGAGCAATATTTTCATGTCTTCCTTCCACTGGTGATAGTTGAAGGGAGTGAGAGGCTCTATTTGATGAGCCATTTCGAAGTAATAGGAAGAACTGAGCTGCTGTAGCGAATGTAATGAGAAGTAGAGGCTGCTTGTAGCGAATGCTGTAAGAAAACCTGATAACCTGTCACACAATCAAACAAACAAAGTGACAGCAGAGATCGCGCCCCACCAGATATCGACGTGCTTGGAAGAAAACATGGTCGTAAGCTGACCAGCGAGGAATCTGGAGGAGCCAGTTAATTCATAACTATAATGCGCATCCTCTGTAAGTCTGCTTATGATACGAAGCACTGAGAGTTGCACCCCATGATCAGGCAACAACAACTCCAATGCAAATTCAGTGGCAGTATGGTTCTGATCGGCAAGAAGAACGTTCATCACGTCCTCGGGCGATAGCAATTCTAAAATTTTCAGAACAAGGTGGTGGATGCGAAGAGGCAACTCGTCGTCGGCATGGCGGTGTTTTCTTTTTAATAAACAAAGAAAGTGGGGGATCACTCCTTCTTGGATTATGTCTATCTGAGCTGAATCGCTCTTTCTGGAAAGTGATTTCAAGAGGGTCAAAGCGCACTCTTCCAAGATCTCGACATTTGCAGGAACGCCATCACGATCGTTGCTTGAAATCTGGGAAGTAATTTCAAGCTGTTGAATTAAAACGGAAATAGCTCCCTCTTCCACCATGGTTTCTGCGCGCTCCTCGTCATTTTTGAGAATTCCCTTAAGGGCACGAATAGCTTGGGCCTTGTTATCTAATTCACAAGAGCTTTCAACATTAAAAAAAAACAAACAAAGTGATCCGGTTGGAGATATGAGGAGGAGAGAAGTCTTGTCCACCGAGGCTCTGATACCATGTAAATTTGAGCATATAGATCTGTAGACAAAAACAAAACTCACAAAGAAGATCTCACAATTTACTCAGCAATTGAAGAATGAAACAGTGCAAAAGGCTTGCAGCTGTGAATGCTTTCATTAATCAAAAAAGTAATTCAGATGATAATTACAATAATGTAAAATGCCTTTAATAGCCACAAGCAATTCGAATCCACATGAGGAAGCTTGAATTGATGACTCTACTTGACTGTAGGTAACCAAGACATTGTCTAAATCACTATCGGAGGACCCAGTAGTTAACTGTCCTTGTCTAAATCATAACCGGAGTTCATCGGAGCTCTAAAACACAACCAAGTGTTACATTTAGTATTAAATAATGGTTAACTGACTATGGTAGGTGAGAAATGCGCCCCACGTGTGTGCAATCAATTGAACCTAGCTCTAACTGAATGTAGAGGGATAGAACTGAATGTAACTGACTCCTAACTTGGCTTGACTAGTCATTAACTAAAGTGAACTGACCTTGGTTGGTTTCGGCACTCCCAGTTGCTTCCTAAATTGTAGGGATTGATCTAGGAGACTCCTAAACTTATGCAATCAAGTGCAATAAGTGGCAGTGAGCCTCAATTAGTGTTCCCCACACTTTGGTAACTGAACATGTGCCCCAATTAGGTCAAGTTTAACCAATGGTGCTAATAACTATAAATAGACTGGATTTACTCCCGATTTAGACATGACTCCTAATTTAGACATATGACCAAATTTGGACAAGGGAGGATTAATAATCCTAACAGGAATTGGACCATTCGAAATACTGTTGAAGCAACAGCAGTCATGGCATACAACCAATTCCTTCCTAAAAGGAGGTTATAATCGAAAGGGGCGTCCACCACTTCTACTTAGATGGAAACGGTTTTTCCCCCCAGCTCAACTATGAGGACTAATATGAGACCATGGGGTTGGAAACCCCGTCCATTAAAGTCTTTAAGGGTCGTCGGTGATGTAACAAGCTTGGGAGAGCCAAGAGCTTTCCAAGGAGTCAGATATAACACCAAGGTCGAAGCTCCTTCATCTAGTACCGTTCAAAAGACTTTCTTTCCCACTACTTTTGTAAATATTTGAAAAGCAAATTTATGCGGTAAAATAGGTTTATAGTTCTCAACATTGAAGTGAAACAAGTTCTTGCGCTGTGTGGGGCAACTTTGGAGTACTTCTAGGGTAGACATCGCACAAGGTGCCTGATCAAGATCTTCAACTACATTATATAATTGAGCAGCTTGGACATTGGGATTAAATACAGCCTTCCGAAGAGTAATCTTTGGTGGGCGCAAAATCATGTTGAGAGTAGGCTTCTCGATAAACAAGGGAATAGTAGATGAGGATTCTGGAGAACTAGTAGAGGGAGATTTCCCTAAAGAAGATTGATCTTCTTTCTTATCTGCGGGTTTATCATAATTCTGGCTTCGAGTTTGCAGATGGATGGTATCTGAGGACATCATATGAATTTCCTCCAATGAACTAGAGTTACCCTGGTTAGACATGTGGTCTACCAGTTGTTTTTGAGAGGGAAAGGGATCCGTAAGTACTGCAGGTGCGGGATTAGACTTCAAAAACTGGGAGATTTCATCCTGACGGGGACACTCCTTTGAAAAATGGTCACCACCGCATAACAGACAAGGATATTTAGCCTTCCTTTTCCCTTTGTAATTGTCATTATTGGTTGATCATGGGGTCTCCTGTTGGTTTCCAGGTTTTTTATTTCGATTTTTACCTTTCTTTTTATTACCCGAGGTTTGAGTACTTTGAATAGAATTGACCTCGATAGAAAGCTTAGGAGTTGAAGGAGTAGCAGTTTGGGTTTGCTTGGCAGGTTTCGCTGCAAATGGGGACTGGATTGAACTAACAATCCCATCAACAGGTACTTCTGTTGGTGGCTTGGCAGGGTCAGTGCTGGGGCAAGGAGCTTGAGGAATCAGGTCATAAAGAGTCCTGGACTGGGAATGGACCAAGTATAGGTACTGAGCTCGACTAATATCCTGCTCTTCAATAACAACACCACCCATGGCCACATCTCGGGCAATAGGAGGCAACAAGGATTTAGTGAACCAATCAGCTAACAACTGATCTGGAATAGGGGCCTTAATAATCCTTCTCCGCATTCTCCACTCATGAATATGATCAACAAGGGAGTTGAAAGTGCGTAAGAAATACAGTTGCCAACAAGCCAAAATCCACAAACGAATGTTGTGGGAGTTCAATGTACCACTTCGCGGCTGTACCGGTCAAATTTTGCTGAAAGAGTCGTAACCGAACGAAATCATCCATGGGGGAGTTCTAGGAACACCACAAATGAAAAGTCATAACATGGTTCCGTGGATCTTCACCCTGCTTCCCATCAAATTTTGAAATATCGAATGGTAACTTTACCGGAATGGGAGGCCACGAGGGATTGTGTCGAATGGGATCATTAATCAACTTGGACAAATCAGGCAAGTCCAAAGTTGCTAGGAAAGGTAACTGTATATTTGGTTGCACATACTGGTAATATTGATATGGCATATAATTACCAGTAGGGCCATAGGTAGACTGATAAATAGGTTGCTGTGAGGAAGAACCACTGGAGGATCCGCCCATGGGGGGTTGATTTCTGGAATTAGGACTGCTAGGACTACCAGGGCCTCCAGGAGGAGGACCGCCAGAGCCACCGGGACCATCGGGACCACCAGGACCACTAGAAGGCAGACCACCAGACCCTCTAGAGCCTCCAGGAGGTGGTAAGCCTGCAGAGCCACTGAAACCACTAGGTGGAGGGCCAACAGACCCTCCAGGGCCATAAGGAGGTAAGCCACCAAGTCCCCCAAGACCACTAGGACCCCCAGGACCATAAGGAGGAAAGTTTCCAGATCCTCTGGGACCATGAGGTCCCCCAGGGGAATGACCTCCATAAGGTCGTCCTCCTGCACCTCCCACAGTATCTATAGGTATCCCTCCCATGGCTGGCATGTAAGACCAGTTGGGTTTCCCCCATGGCATAAAAGTGTTATTAGGGTATGGAAATCCAGTAGAAGGCATTCCTGTAGGATTATATGGATGATTACCTACAGGTATTTGATAACCATAACCACTAGGAGACTGAATGGTAACAGGTTGTGGCCCCAAGGGTTGACCTAAACTACATAGGGGGTTGACCACATTAGTGTGGGTGGGAGGGACAAAAACTATAGATGTTTCTATGTTAGAGGTCTACCCTTGACTAGGTACAACTCCGGTATCAGATAACGTAGGTTGTGCCGAGGGTTGCCCCCCGACATTCAAAGGTACTCACAAAACAGGAATTGAAGGTTGGGCCCCAGATGCAAAAGACCTGGGAGGATTTGGAATAGACATAACATAAGAGGTGAGAGGGGTGGAATTTTTACCTGGGCTATGAGTTTTTAATGGACGATCTATAATCAGTTCAATGGGTCTCATAGAATCGGTTAGTGAATAATATCCCACAGGAAGGGATGTGGAACGTACTGGTGTAGAGCCTAATAGGTTATCAATTTGCTTTTATACCTCCTGTGCACAAAGAATAGCAGCACGGTATTTCCTGCGTTCTTCTTCATCATCAGGAGAACTTACACAGGTGCCAAATGAGGCAATGGCCTATCCGATAGGTGTCTCCCAAAAAGGAGCATTAGGACCAAAGTCCAGATGGGTTGCATCATCAACATGACCTTCCAAGGGAGAATGGAACGATGAATTTACCTGAGAAGGTTGTTGGAACAGGGGAGGTGAGTGTGAAGAATATGGTACTCCACTTTCCACCACCACATTATCTCCCACTTGGGATGTGGTAGCAACTCCCTGGTCGATAGCTTCCATTGGATTTTCTCTTGAAACGGGAATAAAATTAGGTGGCAAGCCCCGTACTCTTCTGGACTGTTTTAACTCAGCTAGTTTGTACAGTTCCTATCTAACCTAGGGTCTGAAAATCTAGAAAAACACACCAAAAGACTTCCCTACTCAAACTATAGGTCAAAGCAAGCAGACTTAAAATGACAGGAGGAGTTCAAGAGTCAGGTCTCTCACTAGGATTGTCAAGAAGGTGCCACTCGTGATATACCTCGAGGGTACATGTGTAGTAATATCCCCAAATGTTTTTTCGGTGTATGGCTCCAAACAAGATGGCCAAATGGATTTTCTCAGATAGATAAGGTACCTTAGTGGGGTCTCCCGATATACTCAAGGTACGTGGGAGATCGAATCGATAGCAGTGTTGTCTAATGCATAACCGTACAAAAGGGGCCTTCCGATATACAATCGAGTACATGAACTACCTTTCTATATACCTCAAGGGTACGTGAAAGGCCGTTCAATATACCGATGGTACGTGGAAGAACCGCACGAGTCCCGGAATGTAATGCTGACAAAATATAGACAACTCCTACGTTTTACGACGCCTGAACACATCTCTAACCTATCACTCAAGTTACTACGTAAATTTTAACCTATAAATACCGTTAATTTTAACTTGTATGGTTAGGTGAATGCATGATGTTTTGACAGAAAAGTAAAACCATGCAATATGCTTGTGCAAATGTTCACTTTACCGTTCAGTATGCCTACTTACAGGAGGGAAGAGACTGTTTTTATTTTTGTTTCAAAACCAAAAATCATTCCAATCAATAGTCATGAACATCCAATCAAAGACAAGCAAATACTTTTACAACCCAAATTCTTCTTTTCGAAAGCAAATGAGAAGGGTGAGAATCTCTTTTCCTAAAAGAACAACACCAAGCACACCTATATGCCAATGCACTCTAAATCTTCAAATTTCTCAAAAACATAAGCAAATCTAACTTAAAACTACCATTTTTATTTTATTTTGATCAAGACAGTCCTATATGAATGAGAGATGAAAGATCACAAAGGTCCTAAAAGCTTGTAAATCCAATCAGAAAACCCAAATCCAACGCTCAAATATGATGTCCTAATCTCAAGCAAAACTTTTCTTTTTTGAAGGAAAGAAAAAGAAGTTTACTATGAAAGCAAGAAATGAAATCTAGAAGCTAATCTAGTGTTATTCTTTTAGTATATGCAACAAAAAGAGACTTCAATGAGCACCCTAACTTTCAGAAAACAAGAAATCCTTCTTTAAGCACAACCAACAAGCAAGAAGCGGATGAACAATCAAAAAGACTAAACAAACTTTTGAAACTACACTCAAATCAATCTTAAACCATCAAAGCAGCAAGCCACACACATCAGATTCAATAACACAAGTCTGATAACAGAACTGAAAGCAGTCAAAATTCCAAATTTTTACAAAGAAAAATGAGGAAAAAGAGTTTTGGACTAAGGCCTACCTGGCACCGTGCTTCGTAGGTGTTGACAGATCGTTTCCAAGACAGCACTGCTCCTTGCAAACTAGATACAGGTGGTGGCACCGCTTACTGCTCACTATCTTCAGGTGGTGGCACCACTCCTCGTACACAGCATGGGCACGATTCCCTGTAGATGGACAAAACAAAAAAAAGAACAATGGATCAAGTCAAAAAAGACTAGATCAAGGCAAATACTTTTGAATTGAATGTGGTAACAGAGCATAAAAGACCGAAATGACTCAGATCTGGAAATTTCAAAACCAAATAATACAAATCAGAAAGTAGATATGACTGAAAAGAGTTGAAGAAAATGGAGCCTAGATTCGGACAACAGTTGCAAACTGAGGAAGATCAGAACAACTGAATACAAATCCCCAGCGGAGTCGCCAGATTTGTTAACTGGAATATTTCACCTCCTGCGGACAGTAAGGTGTTCCACTGGTCTGAATGGTTCAGATCCAGAACAAATAGAGGACAGAGGTTGAAGACTCTCCCTAGATGCTATAGATATCTAGAATACAATTCTTTGACAGTTCACCTGTGTACCTACAAAAAATCTCAACATGAAATGAATCAAAGCAACCAAAATATGATCTACTAATCTATGCTAGTGACTAAGGATTCTAGCAACATCTATATGCGAAATCACAACAACAACATCATATGTGGGAAAGAAATCAACTTGCATTAGAAATATGAAGAAGTTTACAACCTAGCCTTAGTGTTGACATGCATCTCCATGAAACCATCTCTTCATCCCCAAAATCTTCGAATCTAGCTCTCTATGCTCTCTCCAAATGATCTTAGGCCAAGAATCAATCCAACAGCATAACAATACCTTCAAATGTTCTCCCCTCAACCATGGCTATGAGCTCATATTTATAGGGCTTAATGGATAGAGATGGTTGAGAAATTAGTGGGTGAAGTGGCCTCTAAGATCCTAGGATGAGGGATCTCGAGCTCAACCAACCCACAACAGTATGGATAAGGAAGTACAAAAGGCTTATCATCTAGAAGCCTTGAGAAACTTCTCTTTTTCCCTTTTTACCCAGGGTACCGAGCTTCTCCTTCTATGACAGAGCGATTCTGGTAATAACTGCCTATGGACCAAGGGCAATGGGCAGTGGCACCGCTTGTGGACAACCTATGAAAGGCGGTGCGAGCAGGGGTGCTGCTCCTGGATAAAGGGGCATGCGCGATGCTGGGAATTTGTATGACATATTGATGAAAAACCTTTTAGTTTCCACTCCAAAAGCTAGGATTCAGGGCAAGTAGATATGTCAAATGTCTTATCACATGATGGTGATAGGATTTTGGTATAACACAAGGGGAAGATCAGAGGATAATAGCTCCATTTCAAAATGTTGTATTAGAAGAAGAGCCAAAATTCATTGAAGAAGAAGGAGAAGCTGAATACAATATCCACTGCATGGAGGATGAGGTGGACTATTCTTTTCTGACACAAGAAGAATATGAGGAAGCCCTGATTGATGAGCAGATCACTGAAGAGGTTGTCTATCAGGCTGATAGTTAGGGAGGTTACAAACTGAGGTCTAGGCTGGTTTCTCCCCTCAAGAAGAATGTTGTACCTGTCAAGCATCTTGCTGCACCAGCTAGAAAGGTTGTTGTTTTACCAAAGAAAGTGGTTGTCCCATCCAAAGCATTGCATAAACCAGCACCTTGAGCCACACCTGATCAAGTCCAACTCAAACCTATAGCTCATGAGGTAAGGTTTCCATATAGGCTGCATTATTCCTTCAACCTCGAGTCTGAAATTCAAAAATTGAAAATCCCTTTCCCTTTAATTGAGCTAATGAAGAATGATGAGTTCAAAACCTCCATTCTGAATTCCCTTCAGCCCAAGGTGCACATTGACACTGACTTTGTGAACCTGCAAGATGAAAATCCTATTGTAACCCTAGGCCCCATGATCAAATACCTAAAGGACTCCTTCCCACCATTCTATATATCCTTGAACATCCATGATAAAATCCTCCATAACTGTCTGCTGGATTTAGGAGCCTCTCATAACCTAATGCCAAAGGTTGTGATGGATGAGATTGGCCTCAGCATCACCAATCCCTACCATGATTTATTTTCCTTTGACTATAGGAAGGTCAAGTGCTTGGGCCTCATCAAAGACCTTGTTGTAAACTTAACGCATTTACCTTCGAAAAGTGTAATGATGGACATTGTAGTGGCTGATATTCGTCCAAAATTCGGCCTCTTGCTGTCTCAGTCATGGAGCAAAAGACTAGGTGGCACTCTTCAGATGGATCTCACATATGCCACCATTCCCATGGTTGGAGGGGAGACTAAGAGGCTGTACAGGTAAAATCAACTAGCATACATTATAAGCAAGGAGAGCCACTCAGTGAATCACCCCATCTACGCAGTGGACACTGATTTTGGGTCTTGTATTTTGCAAATAGATGATAATCAGCAGACATCAGTTTAGCTCACTAAGCCCACCCGTCAGCAGCCCAAAGAAGTAACAATGGCAATCTAGACCATGTATTTTGATGGGGCTAGCACTCAAAGCTTAGCAGGCACGGTTGTAGTATTGATCTCCCAATCTAAGGAAAACATTCACCTGTCTTATAAGCTGGATTTCAAAACCACTAACAACGTAGCAGAATATGAATCCTTGCTAGTAGGAGTTAAAGCTGCTAAGGAGATGGGGATCATGTGTGTGAATATTTTTGGAGATGCAGACCTCATCATACAGCAGGTCAACAACACTTTTCAGACAAAAAATATCAGATTGAAGGCCTACAGGGACGAGGTATGGAAACTTAGAGACTCCTTTATGTTTTTTGAACCGTCATATATTCCTAGGGCTTTGAATCACCTGGCTGATTCCCTGGCCATCTCTACAAATCTGTTTGTTCCTCCTTTACCCCCTAAGCTCAGCTATGATGTTCAGGTCAAGTACAGACCCTCTCTGCCAGACAATGTAAAATTTTGGAGGGTGTTTGAGAATGATGAGGAGCTTAGTAAATTCCTTCAGTTAGTAGATGAATTCTCTGACATACACATAGACCAGGAAAACCTTAACATGGAGGAATCCAAACAGATCAAGTTAAAAGATAAAGTGACTAAGCAGAATATTGTCCAATTGCCCAGCAACTACATACCCAGAGGTCTAGTACCACTGGAAGAACTGTTTGATCAAAATTAAATCCCTCTCAAGCCTGCCAAAAAGGATCTAGATCCTGCTATCCAAGAGCAGAACATAGGCAGCCAAAGCCATCCTAAACTGATAAATCTTTCCACGGGGTTGAATGCTGATCAAAAGTCTAAATTCTTCAGCTTGATAAAAGAGTTTGCTGATGTTTTTTCTTGGGAGTATAGTAACCTAAAAAATTATGACACCAACATCATATAGCACATAATTCCTTTGGAGAAGGACACAATTCCTTTCAAACAGAAGCTAAGACCCATCAGCCCTCTCCTATTACCAGTGATTGAAAAAGAGATCCACAAGCTCCTTAAATCCAAGATCATAATTCCCCTCAGATATTCCAAGTGGATTTCAAACCTGGTATTGGTAAGAAAGAAAAATGGAGAAATCAGGTTGTGTGTGAATTTTAGAAACTTGAACAAGTGTTCCAAGAAGGACAACTATCCACTGCCCAAGATGGAACACCTATTGCAGAAAATCTCGGGGGCTAGAGTTATGTCCTTCCCTGATGGCTTCTCTAGATACAACCAAGTTGCTCTGCACCCTGATGACCAAGAGAAGACTGCCTTTACCACCCCCTGGGGCACCTTCATGTATGCTAAAATGCCACACAAATTCCATTTGGGTTAATGAATGTTGGGGATACTTTTTAGAGAGCCATGGACCTAGATTTTGTAGGGCTAAAAGATAAATTTGTGTTGATATATTTGGATTACTTAACAGTTTACTCTCACAACCATCATGACCACTTGCAGCATTTAAGGAAGGTATTTCTGAAGTGCAGAAGGTATGGAATATCACTGAACCCCAAGAAGTCCCAGTTTGCACTCAATGAACGAAAGCTCCTAGGCCACATAGTCTCAGCTGAAGGTGTAAATATTGATCTGGTAAGGGTGGAAGCAATTCAGCAGCTGTCAATACCAAGGTCAAAAAGAGACATTCGGTCCTTTTTAGGCAAGATAAACTTTGTCGGGAGATTCATTCCTAATTTCTCTGAGATGATAAAGCACATAACAGTCATGCTAAAAAAGGATGCAGAAATAAAGTGGACTGACTAGGAAAGAAATTCTTTTGAATACATTAAGAAAGCCATCATGGGGGCCCCAACCCTGATTAGTCCTGACTACACCAAGGGTTTTTACATTTTGTCTTTTGCATCTTATGACACAATGGCAGTTGTACTATTACAAAAGAATGATGAAGGTCTTGATCATCCAATTGCTTTTTTTAGAAGAACCCTATGAGATGCTGAGCTAAAGTATGACCCAATTGAGAAGCAGGCTTATGCTCTCATAAAATCTTTGAAGACTTTCAAAATCTACATTCTCCATACAAAGGTCATTGCATATGTCCCTTCAGCTGTTGTGAAGGGTGTTTTGACTCAGCCTGACATTGATGGGAAGAGAGCTAAGTGGATTTCCAAACTCATTGAGTTTGATGTAGAGGTGAAACCCACCAAGCTGGTAAGGGGATTAGGTCTAGCCAAACTCATGGCCAAAGAAAATTGTGAACTGATGGGAATACATTTTACATGTGTCAAATCAGCAAAGGTGCAGACTATGGTAGCAGCTGAAACAGAAGTAAATCAAGATCAGAATAACAATCCATCAGTAGCTGAGAACATATCTTCATGTGAGTGGTACTCAAGTATCATTCATTTTTTGCAAAAATTAGAAGTTTCTCCTGATCTCACTCCTAACCAAGCATGAGCTCTTAAGTTGAAATCTGTTAAGTTTTGCATAATTGACAAACTGTTGTACTGGAGGGATCAATCTGGAATTTTTTTAAGGTGTCTAGATAAAGAGGAAGCAGAGCGGGTCATGCATCACTTTCATTCCAGTACATGTGGAGGTCACCACTACTGGAAAACCATAGCCCACAAGATATTAAGAGTAGGATACTATTGTCCAGTCCTCTTTGCTGATGTATGCACTTTTGTAAGGGCCTGTGACCAATGTCAAAGATTTATAGGGAAGCAGCAGCTCAAATCCTTGCCCCTTAGGCCTGTTACAATGAATGGGCCTTTCCAACAATGGGGTCTGGATTTCATAGGTGAAATAAATCCATCATCCAGTGGACAACATAAATGGATCTTAGTATCCACTAACTACTTTACAAAATGGATAGACAGTACCCACCAGAAATGCCACTCATCAAGTCATCATGAGATTTTTATATGAGAACATCTTCAACAGGTTTGGGTGCCCAGTAAGGTTAGTAACTGATAATGCACCAACTTTTAAGGCTGGGGCATTAGTTAAAATGTGTGAATCAATGGGTATTCAACTGGTGCACTCCACATCCTATTACCCACAAGGCAATGGCCTGGCTGAGTCATCCAACAAAAGCTTTGTCAGAATCATCAGGAAACTGCTAGAGACAAATCAAAAAAGCTGGGATTCAAAGCTTAAGTTTACTTTATGGGCTGATAGGGTAACAGACAAAATATCCATAGGAACTTCTCCATTCAAGCTAGTTTATGGCACTAAGGCCATCTTTCCTATCTAGTTCATCCTTCCAGTGGCAAAGTTCTTTCAGGAAGAGGAAGATGAACCGAATGATATGATGAGAAGGATGATGGATTTGGTGGAGTTACAGCAGATCAGGGAGCAAGTTGTAGGAAAATCAGAGGCTCATCAACAGAGGATAAAGGGCATGTTTGAAAAAAGAGCAAAGGAAAACAACATCCAGGTCGGAGCCTTATGATTATAAATTAGTAAATAGTAGGTTTTTTTTCTTTCAGAATAAACTCCATGCCCAATGGAACAATAAAGGATAGTGTTAAGTTACTTAGTTGATTTTAGGGAAAGGAATTTTGGTCTGGGGTTCTTGGGACCTCACTGGGAGGTTCCCATCCCCAAGCAGGAGCCAAATGTTATCTCCCAAAATAATTTATTTCGATAGTATGAAGAATCTAATTCACGCAATGAGGGATATGAATATCACTGACAGTTTGAAAGCCTCTATTTTTTATGAAAATTTCACAAGTTGTAGCCTTCGGTGGCTTGGGCGAGGATCAAAACATCTCATTAGCCACTGATAGACATACAGACTATGGCTTCCGTGATCAGATGAAAACTTCAGTGATCAGAGGTTCTAAGGACTACGTATCGGTGAGGCAAAGCTGAAAGGTTCTGCAATATCGACGATATAAAGTACTAAATGCCGCTGAAGTCACGTATCGGAAATAGGAACCACTGCTTAATAAAGCGTCGAAACTTGAAAACACTAACCGTCGGCAAGATAGTTCACTAAGGAGCCACAACGGTGGGAGACAGACTGACTACGACTTCCACCACAATAGAAAATCATCAACGATCGAAAGAACTAAGGACTACGGATCGACGAGTTTACAACTAAGCATCTCCGCAGTGTCGGTAAGGCAATGGACAAGGCCTCCGATAAATGACAAAAATCATTCCAATAGCAATAAAATTAGTTCGTTTCACCTCTGAAATAGCGGCTGCATAGGGAACTAAAGCTCTGATTCAAACTTTTACTGACGTCCGATAGCGATAAAGCAAAATTGCCGACAGTTAAAAATATAAAGTTTTGAAAAAAAGAAAAAAAAACAAAAGAGATAACTTGCATCGGCGAATAACAAGACTGTCCATTGGCAGCATAGAGGACTAATGCCCCAATTCCTTCGTCAAACGACTTCCGACAGCGATAAAATAAAATCACCGAAAAACACAAAGCATTAATTGTTCAAAAGACTCTCGGCTGGGCATCGATAAAATTAGTTCGTTTTACCTCCGAAATAGCGACAGTGTTCTGGTCTAAAGGCACTAATGGGATAGTGGCTAGAGATTCCGATTTTCAATCGCGAAGCTAGTGGTTTAAAGCTCCGACACTGTGGCGACGTTTAGATAAGAGGTTTCGATGCATTATTTATTACATCTTTCGATTGTCGACAAGCTAGTGATGGAAAGCGCCGATACGTTCAGGCTTGGAGCGTCGATGGGCTCGGATAGAGCTTCCGATCGCTGATGCATAAACCATAGCGACGTTAGTGATTTGAGGTGCCAACATTGTGACAGCATTGAGGCTTGGGGCACCGACGGGTTAGAGGAAACAGCTTCCGATCGTCGATGTAGAAACCGCGATAGTATTCAACCTTGAGGTTTCGATGCATTAGTTATTACAGCTTCCGATCACCGACAAGCTAGTGATGGAAAGCGTCAATACATTCAGATATAAATCATCGATGGGCTAGAGGATAGAAATTCCGATCACTGATGCATAAACCATCGCGACTTTAGTCATTTGAGGCACCGACACTGCGGCAGCATTGAGGCTTGGGGCGCCGACGGGTTACAGGAAACAGCTTTCGATCACCGATGTAGAAACCGTCGTGATGCTAGCAATTGGAGATGTTGACACTGCGGCAAGATTCAGGCCTGGGGAGCCGATGGGTTAGAGGTTATAACTTCTGATCACCAACTGAGGCGGCAGGGTAGGAAATTTCAATGGATTAAACAAGAAAGGTCACGTCAATTAACCGCCGAAACACTAGCTTTTGGTGACAAAATTACACTAAACCAGTAGTGGTGATTTTCAGCGACTACTGTAGTTATTTAGTATTCTCTCAATGAACTAGATCTTTGAAATAGATAGACAAATAGTTAGCTAGGGTTTTAAACCCTAATCTGAAAAAAATATCACTTTTGAGTATTTTTTGTGAAAACAGATCAAAGTTTCAAGATCTGTCATTTTTTGTAGAAGGCTATAAAGCCCATGATCGATTTTATAATAAGGGTTCAACTTCGGCGATTTATGAGCCAATAATGATTTCAAGCTTCTCATTTTACTTATTCATGATATAAGCTCTTTTGTTGTGATATGTTCAGCCATCATCTCTTTCTTTACTGTATTTATGCTTGAATGTGTATTTAGGTCATTTTTAGATCGATTAAAAAGCTGATAGTTGTCATGCTATTGGTTTATTAGTGCTATTTTATTTATCAATACCATCCTCATCAGGATTTAGCCATTTATATGCATGTGTTTTGTATGTAAGTCTGCCAACCTGGTGAGTTCTCCATCCCTGCACCTTATTATCGAACTTCTGAGCAATTACAACTAAAAGCCTTGTAAATGAGTGATTTTTATGCATGCCTTGAGAGTGGAAAGGTTATATAGGTCAACTGACTTGATCGATATCAGAAAACCCTAAAAACATTGTAAGTTACCAGGCATCCTCAAGCTACAACCTAGAGGAGTTTCCTGGAGTGATAACACAACATCTTTAACTTTTTCTCCTAGACCTCTCATGGTATTTACTACTTCATCAATACAAAGAAAATAAGTTGTTATATCTTCAAATTCTTCCATTTTTAAACTTTCAAACTGACGCATATATGAGTGTAACTTAGCATTCTTCACTTTAGTATCTCCTTCATAAACATTTTTCAGCTTGTCCCATAGTTCTTTTGTTGACTCACAGTGCATAACCTTAATAAATTTTGGCCCTGCTAAACCTCCAAGTATTGCATACATGGCTTTGGGATTAATTTCATAAATTTTCTTACCTGCAGCATCTGTTGGAATGTTTGGTGGAGAACTATATTCATTCAGCACAGCTTTCCAAACATCTACTCCTTAAGTCTGCAAAAACAATTTCATCCTAATACTCCAAAAGGCATAATTATGTCCATCAGATAGAGGTAATCCATGTTTTGTAAATTCATACTTCTTATCCATCATAAAATACCACACTTCCAGTGATTAAACTGAATACTAAAGTGACCCACTCTAATGCCAATTGTTAATTAAATCAGACAACTAAGATGGGGGGGGTGAATCAGTTGTAAATAATTTTGTAATTTTCTTATTTCTTCTTTAATGCAGCTTAAAGACTTAACAATTATTTTTTCTCATAATCAATAACCATCAATCACATGAAATGGACAGAGACACAAAATATTCATGAGGAAACCCATAAAGGGAAAAACCTATTCTTATTATGGATGTAAAGCAATCAACTTCAGTTACAACATGTTTTATCTGAGCAACAACTCAGATGAGGCAACTACCTTAGGAAAAAACCCTTTTGTTTTCAGCTCCTACTAAAAGACAACTCCTACTGCCTGAATGCAAGCTTCAACTTGCAATGAGACTGTCAATCTCCCTAGCACCTCCCTTCCTCCCTATACATTCAATTAAAACTATCAATACTCTGCCAATATCAAAAACCAACCTGTCAAAACAGCTCTGTCAAAAACTCTGCCATTACCAACACCAAACCTATTTGTTAATACTCTGTCAAAAACACAGCCATTACCAAAACCAATCTGTTAATACTTTGTCAATTTTAATATGAATATACAGATCTCATTGTATTACCAAACTACCATTTTAAAAGCCATATCAATGATTTGTTCCCTGCACATACACTTACAGATTAACTATTCGATCTATCTAATCCATCAATTTTCCAAATCTGCGTTTTCCACTGTGCATTCCTTCCAATAAATTGATTTTTATAATTCACCAATTTGCCATTTAAAATAAAACTTTACAAACCTCCTGTGTTTTCACTGCGCATTCTCCACACGGTTTTTCTTGCAATTTTATCAGTTCAGCTCCCTCATTTTTCACTATGCATCTCTCCTGGAAGCTTCATTTGATTTCTTCAAACAGTTCCTCCCTTCTCCTCTTTGATCGTTCCATCCAATGATGCCTCTTTATTGTTTTTCAGGCTACACTCCTGTTTTAATTTTTTTTTAAATGGTTATGATAACTGTCCAAATCATAATGTTTTATGTGCAATACAACAAACCCAAAACGTTTTCTGTGAAAATCGCTGCTAACTATAATCCAATTCACCAAACTCCTAACGATAATTTGTCACTGTTAATTAGATGTTTTCATTGTTAAAACTAATTTAACAATGCTTCATTAATAATTCATTGAGATTTTTTAATAAACAGTAAATACCAATTCGTTGAAAACCAATTTGTTGAGGTGTGTGACTTGGAAAAACAGAACATTCCTTGCTACCCTGTTGGTTATTATAGCATGATTGTAGTGAGTTCAGTTCACCACGTGAAGAGCTCTGGCAATAGTGAGCTACAGCAATGGAGTTCTAGCAACAGCAATGGATTTTTGGCAACAGCAATGGAGTTCTGGCAACAGTGAGCTACAACAATGGTTACTCTGGCAATAATGAGCTACAACAATGGTTAAACTATGTGATCTGCACCAATGATTGAGCCATGATATCCACCAACAATTGAGCAATAACACTCATAAGAGTTAGAATTAAACATTGCTTGGTGAATGTATATTAAAGTTTCGTTGGTTGTTTTCAAATCAATCTTCATTAAACATATGGAAACTTATATAGAAACATATAGAAACCCCAAGTTCCCCAATTTTGACATCAATGACAAAAACCAAACCCCGGTCTTATGAAACTGGCCAACAAACTCTTCTTTTGTTGGTACAGTCAACGGTGAATTAATAACAAGAGGGACTTCAAAGGGGACAACACACTTACCAGTAAATGAGGTTGATGAACTGTTCACCAACTTGCATGGTTCTGCATTTCGGACGGGTTCCTCTGTGGTGATCATTCCATCATTTTTTGTCATCTCCATTTGTTTCTTCAACTTCAACCAAATGGAAGCACCCACTCCCAAAATATAATTACTAGCTCCAACTGGAAGGAGGATCCAACCCCCTAATTGTTTTTACCAACTTATAGTAGAAGGAAGCACCCACTCCCTGAGTTTTACCAGTTGTGACTGGAAGGAAGCTACAACTCCTTCTTCCTTTCCCCATCTTACCTCCATTAGAAGTTTTACCATCACCTACTGCAAGGAAGCTCCAACTCCCTTATCGTTTCCCCTTCCTACCTCCCCTATATAAAAATATGAGTGTATCAAATAACTAGAATATTCAAACTTACCTTATCTGTAAACTGCAACTGTTGTAGCTCTTTTTGCTCTATGTTTTTGTCCTTTAGTAGCCAGTTGCTTGACCTGTGATGTGTGACTATATCTATGACTTCGTTGTTCAATTTTTTGACTCAGTCACTTCTACGACTTTATAGTTTGTGTCATTTATTGAGTAGGGACTTCAAACATCTAAAATATGGGAATCCTTATATCTAGTTCTCTTCTTTCTATTCATCCTTAATTTGTTGATATGCATAATTCAGATTCGTTGCATAAAATATCTTTCGATACTTAATGAGCTATTAATACCTCAATAAAAAGAAGCTTACCCAAAACAGATTATCTTCAAGTCTTCATTCTACAAGCTTGCTTCAACACATCCATATCTTGTTGATTTATAATATTTCTAACTCGAGATATGTGTCCACTTGTTGAAATTTATTTTACTTGAATAATGCCCCCACTTGTTTGTCTCTTGATCAAGTTATGATCTACGTTGACGTGTCTCTTATCACAATTCATCTTTGTGGGGTTTGGTGCACATATGTCATTTCCTTTGTGGTACTTTTGCACACAAGTTCATCTATCGTACTCTTCTTCATAAGTCCCATAGCAAACTGGTATTTTAACACATCTACCATTTTTCATATTCTTTTTTCAAGATTGGTATATGCGCACATATGACCCATGTTATACTGGTATATTTTCACTTTATGAAATATGTATTTATTCAAAGTGGCTTTGTATGAGGAACCCTTTATTTTCTTTTGACATCAATGATAATACTTGGGTTTAACATTTTGTCCTTTGGCATCAATGACAACACATGTTCAAAAACCTCCCCCTTTGTCATTGATGTCAACACCACCTTATCCTAACACAATACTCATCAATAGTTTCCCTTGAAAGTGAGCTTATCTATTGTGTGCAAAAGGCTCCCCCTGTGATTATGCCTTTGATTCTTTTCTACATTATTTTGCACATATCCATATTTTTCTCATTTCAATCTCCCATTTTTGTCTTTAAGTTTATTCCATTCTCCTTTTATTATCTTTGCCTTTTATTCTCCCCCTTTGACATCAATGGAAAAGGGATTCTTTCTATCATTGAATCGCCCTGCATTCATGCTCATTTCTTCTTCTTATATTGCTTTTAGGTTTCCAAGTTGTAGATAATCCATCTCTACATTAGATACACTAACCTATGCCATTTATCCTTGTCATTGTTGTTTTCACTTATTGATATTGTATGCATCTTAATTGCTATGGTTTGTATGAGATATAATCTTGGGTTTTGCACATGAGAAAACCTGATTTATTTCATTAAATCACCATGCAATCGCACATATTTCCATCTTCCAGCGTGTGTGATAAGGTCAATGACTTATTCCAAAATTTCCATGTGTGGATTTCATACTGGGGTATTTATACATCATCGTTCCCTCCAAATCCACCCTATGAACTAGGTTTCCGCTTTTTGTCCTTTTTCAATATTCATCAATCCATGCATTAAATTTGGACGTCTTCATGATCACTTTGGATTGCACACCACATGAATCCATCAACCTCAATGTCTCCACAATTGATTCTTCGAGCGCATGAAGAACCACCTTACAATTCTATAATTTCACTGCATGTTGTTCAAGTTCATCACCATGGTTTTTCAAGCTCATTCTAATTATCATAGTTTTGAGTCTTCAGTCACCATGTCTTCTTTCTTCCAAAAATTCAATAACTCTCTTAATAGTCTTCATTTAGTATTTCAGTCACAACAATCAAACTTCAGAAGACTGAGGGTGGATATGGGATTCTAGCAAATCCAGATGCAAGATTCAAATTTCATTCCATGATACCACCAATCACAATTCAACCAAAACGCTTCAAATTCCTTGTCCAATTTCAGTAGGCGGGTTGATCTCCTGGAGCAACAAAAACAAAAAACTATTGACTTCCTGAACCATATACACACTAAGCATACTTATATCGATTTGTCACCTTCCACTCTAGAGTTGTTTCCTTTAGTGCAATCACTAGAATCAGTTGGGCCAACTCCCATGGATCTGGAATTGCATCTATCACAACTTCCCATCATTCACGATGAAGATGTGGATTCAAGGTTTGTGTATGAGTCTTATTCAACTTTCATCAACTCACATTTTATACGTCAATGGATTGACCCTGCTTTAATTTTGTTTAGCTTTGGTTTTTCTTTGTATGCCAACTATGGCCTAATGTAATATGAGCTTTGAAGCTCCAATTTTGTACATTGTAATGATAAATTTTGAATATAACACAAGGATTTGATTTTGTGTAATCATGTGTATCTGAACAATATTTACTTGTACCATGCATCTATTTAATTTTTATGTATGAAAATCCAACACACTTTTACATAAAATAACAGATGCATATCTCATAGTATACAATAACAAACTTCAAAACTCTAATTGCAACATCCTACTAACCTAGCCCTTAAATTCTGAATATATAGCTAGTTGAATTCAAGTATCTTTCCTTACCCTTTCTTGGTTAGAAAGGAGGGAAACAATTACTTGTTACTTTAAATGCATTGTGGTTGCTTACTTCTTTTGTGCAATCCTGAGGTACTTTCTTTACCCATGCGTTCTTATGCACAATTAAACTTTACTTATGTCATGGATTCCTTTAAACAAACTTAATCCAGACATGTCTTCTTGGTTGTTTTTCTTTCATTGAGCAGCGTGAATCCTTATGCCCAAATTCATCTCACATATAACATCTAAAAATGTGGGAATATTTTTCCATATGGCCAACATAATTACATCTCCAGCAATTCACTGAACTGAAGTTATTTTTTGTAGTTGGAAGAGTTAGCATACCTAAGCCTTTTCTTTCTTCTAGGCATGTCATGTATATATAATTGTATTATGTCGTTCTGAAACAAATCCTCCTTTTTCACTATTATAGTCACTTTCTCATTTATATACAATACCTGTTTTGTCTTCTATAGATCTCTAGAAGCTCAAAATATCATCTAATATTGCCGAGCTACTCGTGAATTTAGCTTAAATATATGCATCCATACATGTTTCAGTTCTCTCTTGATTTGTGCAAACTGTCTCAGATTTCAAGTGTGAAATTTGTAACTCTTTTTCTACAAGTTTCTCCCGTGGTAGTTTATTCATTGATTCTTATTCATTCAATGTTTTTTCCAGCGCGATTTTATTCTCTCCAAGTTCCTTGATCTTGTCTTTTGTGCAATCCAACTATTTTCCAAGTTCCCTTTCTCTGTTGTTCATCTGTTTTTCCAATATTTCTTGCATGTCCTTGGTATGCTTGATTAGCTCTTCTACTTTTTTCAATTTCTCCTTTAGCACCTTATTGTTTTTCATTGATTTCTTCAATTCTTCCAAGGCACTGGTTAGTTCTCCTTCCTAATCAAATTCAATTCTTTCATCATCTTCAGACTTCGAGCTTTCTTCTATGTTGTTTGAATTCTCTTTCACTTCAACCTTTGAAGATGGTAAACATATTCCATTGTAGGGAATTTACTTTCAGTTTTCTTTTCTGATTTGGAAGATTATTTTATGCAGGTTGACTTTTCTTCAGCCTCATATTTCAGAGGGAACATATAAATCCCATTGTAAGTCCACTTCTTTGATGATTTCGATGTTCTTCCTTGAGCTTCTTTAGCTGATGATTTCCCTCTATCTGCTGAATTAGCTCCATAAATAGTACATCTCTTGGAAAGTGATTGCTATCCTCTTCTTCTGATGAACTGTTATCCTCCTTAGTATAAAGGATCTTCCTTTATTTCGAAATCATTTTCATGTCCCTACCTCTGTTTTGTTGATACTTATGCCTTCATTCTTGGTAGTATGGTTCTTCCTCACTCTCACTTTCTTTATTTTCTTCATATTTACACTTTGAAGCAAAGTGTCCAACCCTTCCACATTTAACTCACTTGAAGGTAAATTTCCCCTTGTACTTTCCTTGTCCTCTTTTTAACTTTCTCACATAATTAACTTCTTCTTCATCAGACATGTAAGATAGGTTCTTACACCCATGCTTGTTGTTCTTGGACTTCATTGTAGCTTTGAATGCTACTTCCTTTCTGGACACATTCTCTGGTTAAGTTCTCATCTCATAGGCAGTGAGGATTCCATGCAGCTCATCTTCTGTAATTTTTTTCAAGTTAGATATGTATTCTAAGACTGACACCTTTGATTTGAAACGTGGAGGAAAGGTTCTCAATATTTTCTATATAATTGAGTGTTCTTCAATTCTTGCTCCAAGTCCATTTACAGAATTCACTATCTCATCTACTTCGAGAAAATATGTTTTAATGTGCTCCTCTTCTTTCATCTTCAACGTTTCAAAATACACAGAGAAGGTTTGAAGCTCGGCCTTTTTGACATTTTCATCCATTTCATAAATTTTATTCAGTTTGTCCCAAATATATTTTGTTGTAGTACACTGCATAAATTTAGTGAATTCAACATCAACGAGCCCACATAGAATTGCATTCTTTTCTTTTGCATCACACTAAGATCGTCTTATATTTTCTGGGTCAACTGGCAGAGTTCTAGAAATTGTGTGCTCATTTTCATCAATTTCCTATAATTCAACTAAAGTTAATTTTGGAAATTCATGTCTATCCTCTATTAATTTCCAAATATCCATACTGAGAGATTGCAAATAGACCTCCATACGTGATCCAGGTCGTGCCCAGTTTCATTCTAGGGACAACAGTCAACTGAATGAGTTGAGCATTGTTATGGAGGAAGCTTAGAAAAAGAGCAAGGAAAGTAGGAAATACACTATATCGACATAAAGTAAGCACACAGACATTATGCAAGAATTCAACCAAATGTCTATTATTACTTATGATCTATGAAGGTTGGATGATTGTTACGATACTATACATGTTTATATAGAATGTTGGGATGCTTGGGTGACTACCTGTTACGTTTAGTTACAAGAAGTTATAACGGTTCAGAAGTTCAACCGTCACAGATGACAGAGAGTTAATCTGTCTATGTTCGATAGGTGCCAACAAGGCATGTCAAGATGTTGTATGTCGAGAGCAGAATATGTCGAGATTTATTGAGGTCGATTGTGTTGAGGTTTGGACTTGTCGAAGCTGATGTTGAACCTATCGAAGCAGTCGAGTAGTCAAAGTAATCGAAGTGGTAGACTTTTTTGAAGTTCGACAACATGCCAACTGTTGGTTGTATCAATCCTCCTTCCTTAAGAAACAATGGTCTCCATTGTGTATTTGTTTAGGTGAGGCAACTTGTTGGCTACTTCAGTAGCAGAGAACCATTTTCCTTGCATGGGGAGTTGTCCAACTTTAGCCACTTGAAACAAGGGAATAGAGCTCTACTTGTATGGCATATGCATCATCCCACAATGGTGTCACAAAGAAGAGGTTCCTAAACATCTGAATGGATGTCTTCGGTTTCTGTGGTTTGCAAGTCGTTTTGTTCCAACAATGGTGCATGGTATGGTCGAAGTAGATCTACATTGAAAACTAGATGTAGTCCAATGAATGCAGGAATGTCGAGCTGAAAAGAATTTTCGCCAATCTGATTAAGGATACTGTATGGACCATATCGCAAAGGTTTAAATTTTCTATGTGTACTAGTGAAGCGCTCCTTCTTTAGATGTAACCAGACCTAATCCCGAATTTGGAATGAGTGAGGAATACAATGCTTGTTGTGTCGGTCCTTAGATTTTGCATTAGCTCATTGCAACATTTCATGTGCTTGATTCTGGATGTTGTATATTTGATCTCTGAACTTGAAATGGTTTCTCTACTTCTCGTCCTTCGAAGTCAGTGTCATTCAACTGTGTCGAGGAACTAATCAAGTCAATAGGTTCTGAGGGTTGAAATCCATAACAGATATCAAATGGACTATTGCCTATAGAAATTTGTTGAGCAAGATTTTAGTTGTGTTGTATGTAAGGAAGGTTGTCATCCCATGTTTGACGATGATTGTAGTTGTACATGCGAAGTAGTTGTACTACCAAGCGATTTACAACTTCCGTATGTTCGTCTGTCTGCAAGTGGAAGGTTGTCGACAAAGAAAGTCTCATGTCGATCGGTTTTCAAAGAGTTTTCCAAAAGGTGCTGACAAATCTAGCATCTTTGTCGCAAATAATGGTCGTTGGGAGGCCATAATGTTTCCACACATGTTAAAGAAGAGATAAGTAGTCTGTTTTGTTGTCATAGTATTCTTGCATGGTATAAGGATAACCATCTTGGAAAATCTGTCGACTACTACTAATATCGTGTCATGGTGATGTTTGGTAGTAGGATATCCCATCAAGTAGTCCATAGAAATAGATTCCCATAGTCGACTAGGAATTGGAAGGGGTGTCTACAGTCCTATTTGTCGATTCGGTATATTTGCAATGGCACAAACTACGCACTATATAATGTATGTGTTGACATCAGATTTAAGTGAAGGAAAGTAAAAATACTTTTGGAGGATAACAAGTGTTTTTACGACTCCAAAATGTCATGTAGTGATGTTGTAGTGTGCATCCCAATTGAGCTTCTATAGGTGCTCACCGATTGGTACACAAAGTTGTCTAAGCTTGTATAGAAAGGTGTCCTTTACGAAGTAGTCGGTAGTAGACAGCGTGTCGGTTTCAATTTGTCGATAAATTGCAAAGAATTCACAATCTACCGAATACAATTGTGGCCAAGTAGTGGTGTTGTAACTCTGCATACTCATCACTGTAGATAGTAGAGTAATGGGTGGTCAGCTAAGACAATCGGCTGCAGCTTTGACTTTTCCTTTTCGATACTTAATTACCAACTAAAATTGTTTCAGGTAATTAATCCACTTAAGTTGATGGGTTGTATGAATTTTCGACTGGGACGGAGCGAACTGCAAAGGTTTATGGTCAATGAGGATGAACGTTTCCTTGCCAAGAATGTAGTGTCTCCATTGTTTAATAGCTTGCACAATGGCATACAGTTCTTTTTCATACGTCTAATACCTCCTAATAGTGTCGTTGAAGGTTTCGGAATGAAACGCGACTGGGTGACCTGACTAAGTGATCATTGCACCGAGAGCATAGTCTGATGCGTCTATCTCAATAGCAAAAGGATGATGCAAATTAGGTAACACAACTACTGGTGCAGTACAAATATTGTTTTTGAGTTGTTTAAAAGCTTGTTGTTATCTCAGTGTCCATTTGAAGACAGTTTTCCCATTTCCTTTAGTCAGCCGATTCAAAGGCCATGCAATGTGACTGAAGCCAAGTATGAACCGTCAATAGAAATTCACAAAAGCAAGAAAACTTCTTAGTTCATGAATGTTTTGAGGAATGGGACAATCTTTGAGGATATGTACTTTTTCTGGGCCGACATGAATTCCTACAGAGTCAATTACATACCCCAAATATTTGATGTTGCTCATCACAAATGACCATTAGTCCATGTTCAGATATAGTCGATGTTGTGGAGAGTATTGAAGCTGTCTGACATGTTCTTCCCATGATCGACTGAAAATCAAGATATCGTTGAGATAGACAATGAAACACTTGTCAATGAAGGGTTGTAGAAGGTCATCCATATCTCTCATGAAGGTTGCAGGTGCATTGGTTAAGATGGAAGGCATGACTAACCATATAAACAATCCTTCCTTGGTCTTGAAAGTTGTTTTCCATACATCGGTGGACTCGATCGAAATTTAATGATATCTCGACTTAAGGTCGAGTTTCATAAAGAACTTGGCACCTTTTAGACTGTCAATGAGTTCATCTATCCATGGAAGAGGGTATCTGTTCTTTACTAAAATTTTGTTGAGAGGTCGATAGTCGATGCACATGTGCCCAGTCCTGTATTTATTTGGAACTAAGACGACGGGACTTCCACAAGGAGAAGAGTTGGGGCAGATATGACCCTTTTCAATCAAATCTTGGATTTTCCCACGAATCTCTTCGTTCTCAAGAATGGATCTTCTGTAAATAGATGCGTTAGGTAATGAAGAACTAGGAACAAGTTCAATGGAGTGTTTCACCTAATAATGCAGAGGTACTCCGTTCGGCTCTTGAAATACGTTCTGGTATTCCTCATGAACATTGTCGATCTATTTTTGTTTTTGAGAGCTGCACTAGTCGGTTGGTCAACTCATTGTTGTAGTGTTTCTGGAATGTTGAGGATTTACCATAATTAATGATAACTTTTGGGCATGGTTGATAAGATTCTTCATTTGTTTGGAAGATGTCATATAAATTGTTGATGTTGGTTGTCGCTCTGGTATGCCATACCATTGATTCTGAATTTTGACACTGAGGTTGTGACTGATATGTACCGTGTCGATCACATAAGTAAGGTTTCCCAAATAAGGCATCGGCTACAAAAAGCAGTGCCACGTCACATAGTACTTCATCTTAAAAAGGCTTAATGAAGTAGGTGAGTCTACATTTGCATGTGATTATTAGTTCCTTTCCATCCTTCATCCAACCGATATTGTAAGGATAAGGGTGCAGAGTGGTGACAAGACCTAATTTCTGCACAAGATCTTCCAAAACAAAGTTATTTGGCTACCACTATCCACAATCATATGTAATGGATTGTTCTGAACCCATATCTATTTATGGAATAGGGGCTCTCGTTCCTCCTTGTCGATGAAAGTCAAGTTTGTCGGAGTGGTCGAAGTCAAATCCAATAGGATTGCTGCATCTGGATCAGATTCTACCAGATTTATGTCGAACAAGTCGGAGGTCGAAATTTTTTCCAAAAATGTCTTCTGAGCCTCGCATTATGATGTATCATGCCATGCTAAAATGTGATAATCATACCATTTCCCAGTAGGATCTTGTTTGTTGCAATCCCTCTTATCTTTCTGAAAGTTCTTCTTTTGATGATCAAGCTTTGGCTGAGTCGGTTGAGAATATTTCTTCAACTTGTCGGAGTCAACCAATGAATTCTTGTTGGATGTTCAACCTATTGGCTTATTCGCTAAACATAAGTTTCCTTTTTGCTTAGCTTCAATCTTGCTGGCGTAATGAAATGCATCCACAAATGTACTAACAATCAAAAAATCCATCTCTTGCTGAATGTATGGGGATAATCTGCTGACGCACTTCAAGACAAGTAATTTCTCTTCTTCTTAGATGCCAATTCTAGCCATGAGCTGATAAAAATCATTGGTATAACTCTGCATGGACTGGTCTTTCCATTGCCTTAGCTGCTGCCACTTCTTATACTACTATTGAATATACTTGGGCGGGTAGAACACCTTTCGGACATACTCGAAAAATTTTACCCATGTGTCTTTGGGGTCGTCTTCTTTTTCAATCTTTGTCAATAAATTTTATCACCAGCAGTGTACGGAGGTTGACATATTTAAGCATGCAATGGTGATATTTTCTGCTTCTGAGAGTTGATTCGCAGAGTAGTATGATTCTCTTTGTTGTACCCAATTGTCGACGAATTCTATGTCAATCTTGCCTTCAAGATTTGGTATGTCTAAATTCATTTACACTTTGAAGTGGCTGATCTTATTGGAGTGAGGTCGAGTTGAGGATTCCCCAGAGTTCGAAGGGAATCTCATGAGAATCTAGCTGCATTGGGCGAACATTTCGGTCCACTGGTGAGCCAATGCTTTTTCTATGAGTTGTTTTGTCTTTTCAATTTCATGTCTATTGTCTACTTCTTCGACCATCTTTTCTGAAGTCGAAGGAAGTGTCACTTGTGTTGTTGAGTTTGCGAGCGTGTTTGAATAGGCATAAGTTTAATAACTTCAATGGAAGTGATGATATAACTTAGGCTCTGGACAAGATAAAGCTCTGATACCAATGATACAGGTTGTGCCCAGGTGCACATTGGGGACAACAGTCGACTGAATGAGTCGAGCACTTTTATGGCGGAAGCTTATAAAAAGAACAAGGAAAGCAAGAAATACACTATATCAACAGAAATTAAGCACACAAATAATATGCAAGAATTCGAACCAATTTCTATTATAACTTATTCTCTATGAAGGTTGGTTGATTGTTACAATACTGTACATGTTTATATAGAATGCTGAGATGCTTGGGTGACTACATGTTACATTCAGTTACAAGAAGTTATAATGGTTTGAAAGTTCAACCGTCGCAAATGAAAGAGAGTTAATATGTCGATGTTCGACAGGTGCCGACAAGGCATGTCAATATGTTGTATGTTAAGAGAAGATTCTGTTGATATTTGTCAAGGTTAGGACTTATCGAAGCTGATGTTGAAGCTGTCAAAGCAGTCAAGTAGTTGAAGTAATCGAAGTGCTAGACTTTGTAGAAGTTCGACAACATTCCAACTGCTGGTTGGATCAAATCATATCTTCTAGAATTTATAGTTGGATCCATCAAAACTAGGTGCTATGTTGGTAGAAAATCCTTCTTGTTTGTCCATATTTGCACTAAATATAACTTGCATATGTTAATATGTCACTGAAACCACCCACTATGATATCAATTTTTTAATTTATCTTATACTAAGAGGGGGGGTGAATCAATATAAATCACAGACTATCAATTATTTAACAATTAATCAATTTTCACCACTCAAAACATTCCGACTGAAATAGAAGTAAACACAATTTACGCATAGAGATTAAAGAATAATTATATGTATATCTATAGATAAAATGAATTATTAGATCAGTGTGATAGTACAAACTCTAAACATGAGCACCAACTCATTTTAGGTATCAACCTAATCCACAAGTAACAATTTGTTGGTTACAGGAACCGACCTGTAATGACCTCAATATGTGCGAACACCAACTCATGATCTTTAGGAACCGACCTTAACAGATGTGACTTGTCTTACTGTGCAAACTATGACTTGTAGCTATCAGGAACCAACCCGTGGAATACTATAATCTCTAGTTGTTTCTTCAGATTCAATTAAATGGAAGCACCCCCTCCCAAATTATATTTACCAACTCCAACTGGAAGGCGGATCCAACCCCCTAATTGTTTTACCAGCTTCTATTGGAAGGAAACATCCACTCCCTAATTTTTACCAGTTGTGACTGGAAGGAAGCTACAAACCCCTCTTCTTCACTTCATATTTCCTCCCTTGGAAGTTTTACCAACACCTACTGGAAGGAATATCCAACTCCCTTATCCTTTCCCCTTCATGTCTCCCTTATATAAAATATGAGAGTATTAGATAAGTGGAATATTCAATTTTACCTTGTTTGTAAACTACAACTGTTGTATCTCTTTCTTCTTTTCATCTTTGTCCTCGAACAACCAATTTCCTTATCTACTATGTGTGACTATATCGGTGACTTCGTTGTTCAATTTTCTGACTCAATCACTTTTGTGGCTTTATAGTCTACATCATTTACTGAGTAGGGACTTCACACATCCAAAATACATATATCTTTATATCTAGCGCTCTTCTTGTTGTTCATCCTCTATTGATCTTCATTATTTGTATCTACTACATAAAATCTCTTTTTGCGATCAACGAGCCATTGATACCCCAAGAAAACGAAGCTTTCCCGACAGATATTATCTTCAAGATTTAATTCTACAAGCCTACTTCAACACATCCATCTCTTTCTTATTTACACTCTTTCTAACTCAAGATATGTGTCCACTTGTTGAAGGTTATTTTACTTTAATAATTCCCCCACTTGTTTGCATCTTGATCAAGTTATCATCTGCATTGACATGTCACTTATAATAATTGATCTTTGTGGGTTTTGGTGCACATATGCCATTTCCTTTGTCGGACTTTTTCACACAAGTTCATCTCTCATGCTCTTCTTCACAAGTCCCGTATCAAAGAAATATTTTCCCACATCTACCATTTCTCATATTCTTCTTCCAATATTGTTATATGTGCACATATAGCCCATGTTATATTGGGATCTTTTCACTTTCTGAACTAATGTGTTTCTTCAAAGTGGATTTTTATGAAGAACCCTTCATTTTATTTTGACATCAATGATAATACTTGGTTTCAACATTTTGTCCTTCAACATCAATGACAAAACATGTTCAACAATTTATCAATTGTTTCCTCCAAATAGGATAATTAGTTACACATTTCTTAATTTTATTCATGATTCATGCTTGAGCTCTCAGTAGGTTTAATTGGTGTGTTACTTTTTGCAAAACAATATCTTTCTATTTGAGCCAAAAATAATATTTTCACATAATTCCCCACCATTTCCTTGCGATGACTCCTTTTTTATCACCTAAAACAAATATTCCAATAAACAATTATGCATTATTTAAGTTAGCATAAATTTCAAAACCTTGGTTTGTAAGTTGTATCGATAGCCGACCTTTCTCCTAAATTATCTATGAAATTTCGTCTTGCCTGAATCTGAAATTTCATCTTCTAGTATCTTGATAGTTTTTCTCTACAATTACATGGGTTTGACCAAATTATGATGTGCTAAGAGAAATTTATGACAAATTTCCCAAAACTTGTTGTTTTTGTCCCTTTCATGAGAGCAAACTTGTATGACCTAACATGAGACTAAATTTCCTTCCTGGCTTCTAATTTGTTTACCACATGTTGGCCTAATCTACCTTCTTGTCTCGACCCAAGGTTCAACAACAACACAATACCAACAAGACACCAAAAGACATCTGCCTGGCAGAGCAAGCTCAATCGGCAACGCCCGCGAGGCAGGTGCAATCTCACCCGAGATATCTTAATGTGTAACTGCCAGAACCATGTTTCCACAGTTGGAGAGGGAATATAGTCCCTTAGCGCATGTCCAAGGCACTCGATAGAGATAGGAGGATGGATTCTATTACTGTGCGACATGGGTACAATTGTATGTCACCGCATGTGCGTGACCCAACCTTATCCTTAAACCTCAACAACTGGCGCAACTGTGCGACGCAGCTAATTGCTCAAAAATAACAAATAGTGCACGACTTATATTATGACTTAGCATATTTAACCATGAACTCATACCTACATGCCGATAATGCCTTAAACATTCTTTTATTCATTGATTGGTAATATTACAATATTCATTCAATAGTAACTTGAACAATATAAAGCAAATAAGCATTCACATAACACCCAATATCATTCAATCATTCAATCATTCAACACAGGAAATTAACATGGAAACCCATCTGGGTAAAACCACCAAGGTGCTCTTCATCTGGCATGAGAAACATGTATGTCACCTTGCAATCTGTGACCTGCAGACTGTTCTTAATATATGTCTATCTAACTCAATCTCTTCTTGCTCTCATGCTCTCTACTTTATTCTCTATCTACTCCTACCAATCCGCACACATCCTGGATCGACTCTTCTACTTTACTAACGGTCTACGCACACAGCTGCAAGATCCACGGCTCAACATCCTTCTACTTCTACCAGACTCTCCTCTGAGTCAACCTTACTACTTCTAACTCTCTAACAATATAGCTTGCTGAATCTAACCCTTATACAGAGCGGGTTCCTTCTATTTATAACACTTACAAGACCACGTAGGGTCGACTAAGTACAGCTCAGTTATTACAGACTCAAGAAACTACAAAATATATTTGTTACATTAAATGTTGGCCCATACATAGTCACGAAAATCCTGTAATGCATTAACCACAACCTTAACTAGCCACGGAAATGTCTTTAAGCTCATTAGTACTAGTCATAACTAGCCGCAAAATTGTCCTTCCATCTTCTGTTGGTTCATCCTTTTGCAGTCTTCCTTGACTTTTGTCTGTCCAACTTTAACTCTTCTACCTGCCTCTTCCACTGAATCTGGATGTGCTTTTCCTTGTCGCACCAACCTTATCACGGCCTCCTCTGCTCTATGCTTCCTTTCCATCCTTATCCTGTCTTTCTCCTCCACGCGCATATTTTTCCTTCTTGACCTGCTTTTACCCCGTTGCGCACACTTTTCCTCCTTTTCCTGCGTGTCAAATTCTTCCTTGTGTGCTTTTCCTGGCCCAATAGGCCCCCAAAACTCACATGTGGCTCGTCCCGAACCACTAAACAAAAAGGGATGTCCTTGCAAAATTCGATGTCGCAAAACTTCATTTTTCTGCCAAAAATTATGTCTCTGGCGTAGGTTGCACCACAGGACTAACCTTGTCCTGAAACTCTTACAAAATTTGTTGCACCCAAGCAAAATCCACACTGACATCCTCAGCTTGTTTCTGCACCTTCTCCACACAGTCAAAACTGATGTGTTCCGATGGTCCTTCTTCTAGTATCTTGCCCATGGTTGCTTTTCATGTGTAGTGTCCTCCTGCAACACCAGCATGTGCTTCGCTCATAAACCAAGGTCGCACATAATAAAAAAACACAGCGGCGCAGTATTTCATCTGCGCCCAACTTCTAGAGGTGTTCATCAATCAATGTAACATCCTCGGCTCTGACAACCAAGAGTTTCTTCTGATTAATGGAGAATCCTGTAGGCGCATAGCTATACTTAGAAAATGGATGATAGCATAAAATTCCTTGTTCTGATCTTCCATCATAGTGACCGCAAATAGTTTCCCATCAGGTAAGTTATCTTCCAAGATGGTTGGCTCTTCACCACTTTCTATCCTTGATAGGTGGTCTAGCACAACATTCAGTCGACCATTTTTAACAATGACCTCAAAATCAAATTCTTGAAACAGGAAAAGCCATCGACAGATCTTCCCCCCCCCAACATTGGCTTATTGACTAAGTATTTCAGTGTTGAATGATCAGTGTACATCTGGAAATTTCCACCCAACAAATAGTGTATAAACTTTTGGAGGGCATATACCATGGCGAGGCCTTCTCTTTCCATCGTCATGTAGTTCTTTTCTGCCGTCGAAACTTTTCTGCTAGAAAAATCAATAGCGTGATCAAGCGCACCCTCTCTTGGTTGTGTCAAGACTATGTCGAGCATGAAAGAAGACACGTCAACATGCACATGGAACTCCTTCATCCAGTCTGGAAATACAAGTATTAGCACGGTGGCCATCTTGTTCTTTAATTTTTCCAAGCTTTCCTGGCAAGCTGGTGTCCACTGAAACTTTGCATTTTTTTTCAACAGTTTCCCCATCGGTGTAGTGATCTCTGCATATCCTCTGATGAACTTTCTGTAGTAGCCCGTATGTCCTAGCATTGATCTGAGTTGCATGGCTAACCTAGGTGGTGGTAAGTCAATAATAATCACAACTTTTGCTGGGTTGACCAAAATACTATTGTGACACACGATGTGACCCAATAAAACACCAAATGGTGCACAAAAAAATACATTTCTTAGAATTGAGTACGATCTGATACTAGCGATAGTAGCCCAACATCATGCGCAAACTCTCAATATGGTCTCTTAATAGACCAAACACAGTCCAATCATCAAAGTAGACCTCAAGAAATTTATGTATGAAATCTTTAAAACCATAAACTACTATTCTAGAGAAAATAGCAGGTGCATTCTTGAGTCCAAAGGGCATTATTGTATACTAGTAGAATCCCCATTCTGTGACAAAGGTAATTTTATGGCGATCCTCCTTTGCAATTCTCACTTGATGATAGCCATAGAAACCATCAGTGAATTAATACATCTCTTTCCCTTCGACGCTTTCAAGTACTTCATCTGTAAACGGTGTTGGGAATGGATCATGCAAGCATGCATCGTTCATCTTTCTCAAGTCGACACAGATCCTGACTTCACCTGTTTTCTTCTTATCCTAGATCACTATAGGGATGATCCATTCTGATTCCTCGACAAGTTCAATAATTCCTGCATCGAGCATGCGACCGAATTCTGCTTTTACCTTCTCTTTATATCTTGGATTCAGTCTATACAGGCGTTGTTTGACAGGTTTAGCATCTGGTTTCAAGGGTATTTTTATCTCTCCTAGTTGCCGACTATTCCCTTCATCTCAGCGAAATTGGTAGGGAATAGGTCTTGATACTCATGCAGCAAGTCAGCGATCTTCGTGACTGTCTCTTCATCCCAATAATCTCCTATATTAGTGAACTTTGGGTTCTCTGGTGACCCAATGTTGACTTTCTTGACTTTCAGTGGCTTAAGGAACTGATCACTTGAAATACCACTTCCTTCTACTGTGCACTTGCCCTATGATTCCAATTTTTTTATGTTATTTGGATCATCATCTGGTTCTCCAACTAGATTGTAGCAAGCCATCCATTGCTGAATGGTCGCACCGCACTAGTGAGAATTTGCCTCTTCAACAGGGATTTCAACAAATATATTCTCCTTTTTCGTTTGAAGCGCAACATCAACTGTAGGTTTCTCATGATCAAATTCAAATGTTTTCCTAAACTGATTAGTGAGTCCTTCCCAATCTTGGGTTCCTTGTCACAAATCCATAGATGCATACCACATTCTAGGTGTCATTTCCAATGTGTGTATGAAATGATGAACCCATTCTTGTCACAGGTATTCTGCAAATGCGGTGTGACAGTGATTAAGATGATCAACGGGGTTCGCCAGCCCTGTATACCTATGATTCACGAGGGTGACTTCTGCATCGAATCTAACTTCCATCAACCTTCTGCATTGAGGCCAATCTATTATGGACTTCTTGTGTGCACCCCACCATCTGCCGGGCGTAGCTTTTAATACATGGTCTAGTGCGGACAAGCACTGCGACTCTATTATAATTCCTTCAAACTCACTTAATAGGGTTGCAAGGTTAGGCAAACCCTCATAGGTGGGTAGCTCTCGTATCTCGTTCTCCAGCCATCGCACAGACCTTGTAACTTTGGTGCACCTTCTCACAGAGACCTCATGCAGCCGATTTTTCCAATTCTCCAAGGCCTCTCCTGATTCTGATGTGCAAGAACTAGAACTCTTCGAGCTGAGGTTTCCATCCACTGTTGGATTGATATAATATTCTTGCATGGCAGTGGCATTGTAGATCTGTTCGAGATAGTCACCCTGTCCCTCATTGTAGACAGGCTTGACATATCTCTGTCCCTCCAATGGATCAATGGGCAACACTACCCTCATCTCGTCATCCTCAAATGAGAGAATTATTTTCTTGAAATGTATAATGGTCTGGTTATCAATATCTCAATCTATCCCCAGCAATGTGGGATAGGGGTTCCTTTCGTCGACAATGTTAATGAATTCAAGGTCTGCAAATGTGAGCAACCCCTCAACGTCGACAGGAACTTGACTCAACCATCCAATGGGTAGGACCTTCGCCTGATTTGCAAGCCACAATTGGTCAGGAGACCAGTCCAAGCATGGCTTTCCCATACTCTCCCAGGTTTGTCGCATCAAAATATTGGCGTCTGATCCCAAGTCTAAGATGATGTAATCCATCTCATAATCACCTATTTCCACAATCATTCTTAACCCGCACCCAGTTTTGAACTTCTTTTTGACTTGGTTAACCTTATTTTGAGGTTGTGACTCTTCTAGGGTTTCTTCTATCAGTGCTTGCAGTTCTGCGATAGCATCTTTATCTTGCATTAGCTTCAAACAACTTGACAACAAGTATTTGAGATACTCCTGGTGTGATGTAGTTGCATCTTGACCTTGGTGTCTCGACAGACGCTTCAAATTCTTCTGCTCCTTCTGAAATTGGGCTATAGTCCTCCTCTCCATCGTAAGACCCTTCGTCTACCTATGACTAAAGTTCATGCTCACTTTCTTCGAACAAACTAGGAGTTCGTAGACCTTCTTCTTCTTTCTTTCTTCTTTTCCCAAATATGAATCTCCTTCCACTCCTTAGGAATCCAGTCTCTAGCTCAAGTTCTGTACTTCCTGGGAACATCTCAACTCACAATTTCCCATGTTGTTGACAAGTCATTTGCAACATAGCCTTCCTCTCGGGTATGCAACTCAACTACTCAATCTGTAATATACCTTTCTCATAAACGAGCATCTTGATCCATGTACTGATAGATAACAAATATCTTCTTCGGGGTCCTTGGAAAAAATTTCTTTCAGCCTCACTATATGAGGTTATAGCCTCTACTGCAAACTCAGTAATGTATCCTTGCAAAATATTCTTAACCCAAAAATCAACAGTTTTAGAGATGGTGTTACTTACACTGGTTATCTCACGTACCAACTGATCACTCCACTCAACCACTTCTCTTCTCTAGAAATTTGTCTGCCTTCTTGCTAATCTTGATAGCCACTCGTCCAGCACAATGGAAACATCTGCAAAGAATATCTCGTGAATATCATAATATATGTATTCGTCCACCCATTTTTATGCATTCAACTGTGACCCTGCACTCTCCTCTTGTGTGAATGCTAGTGTCTTAGACTCCAGCCAATCCTCTATCTTGTTCTTTGTCAGATTCCACAACATTCCCTCGACTTAAATGATTAAGATCCTGGAAACATAACCATTTGTTGGCCTAATCTACCTTCTTATCTCGACCCGTCGTTCAACAACAACACAATACCAACAAGATACCAAAAGACATTGGCCCGATGGATTAAGCTCAATCGGTAACTCCCACGAGGCATGCACAATCTCACCCGAGATATCTTAATGTGTAACTGCCAGAACCATGTTTCCGCAGTTGGTGAGGGAATATAGTCCCTTGGCTTGCAGCCAAGGTGCTCGATAGATATATGAGGATGGAGTATGTTACTATGCGACACGGGTACAATTGTATGTGCACATGCACGACATGGCCTTGTCCTTAAACCTTAACAACTGGCGCAACTATGCGACGCAACTGATTCCTCGGAAATAACAAACAATGCGTGACTTATATTATGACTTAGCATATTTAACCATGAACTCATACCTACATGCCAACAATGCCTTAAACATTCATTTACCAATTGGTAATATTATGACATTCATTCAACCGTAACTGTAACAATATAAAGCAAATAACCATTCACATAACACCCAACATCATTCAATCATTCAACACAAGAAATTAACGTGGGAACCCATCTAGGAAAAACCACCAAGGTGCTCTTCATCTGGCATGAGAAACATGTATAGCACCTTGCATTCTGCGACCTGCAAATTGTTCTTAAGATATGTCTATCTGACTCAATCTGTTCGTGCTCTCATGCTCTCTGGTTTATTCTCTATCTACTCCTACTAATCCACACACAACCTGGATCGACTCTTCTACTTTACTAGCGGTTTGCGCACACAGCTACAAGATCCATAGCTCAACAACCTTCTACTTCTACCAGACTCTCCTCTGAGTTGACCTTACTGCTTATAACTCTCTAACAATCTAGCTTGTCGAATCTAACCCTTATACAGAGCGGTTTCTTCTATTTATAGCATTTACAAGACCATGCAAGGTTGAATGAGTACAGCTCAGTCATTATACACTCAAGTAGCTACAAAATATCTCTGTTACATTAAATTTCGGCCCATACCTAGCCGCGAAAGTCCTATAATGCATTAACCACAACCTTAACTAGCCACAAAAACGTCTTTCATCTCGTTTGTACTAGTCATAACTAGCCGCAAAATTGTCCTTCCATATTCTATTGGTTCGTCCTTCTGCAGTCTTCCTTGACTTTCGTCTGTCCATCTTTAACTCTTCTACCTGCCTCTTCCATCGACTCTGGATGTGCTTTTCCTTGTTGCACCAACCTTATCGCGGCTTCCTCTGCTCTGTGTTTCCTTCCCATCCTTATCCTATATTTCTCTGCCGCGTGCATATTTTTCCTTTCTGTGTTGGTCCCTTGTTTCCTTCTTGACATGCTTTTACCTCATCGCGCGTGCACTTTTCCTGCGCGTCAGATTCTTCCTTGTGCACTTTTCCTGGCCCAACACCACACACAATATGGTCTGAATTATATATGAAGAAATAGGTGGCACTCAATTTGGATCTCTCAACCTTCATATTTTACCATTTTACCTCGAACATATGTTTGATTTTAGTTCTTGGTCTAGTCAAAAACCCTAGATTCCACATACTAGAAATCCAAACTTACTAGGACCTATAATATTTTCCCATAGCTACTTTAATATGTGTTTTGGAGTGCTTCAAAATTTCCCTATCTGAAATGTACTTGAATTTCTTTTTACGTTGAAAATGGCTCTAATACCAAAATTTATTCACTAAATTCCCAAACTATCATAAAAAAGAAAGAAAGAGTAACCCAACACCTTGAGAATGAAATAAAGAGATGAATAAGAAGCCTCTTCAAGGGGAAAACCTCCGTATACAATGTAATAATTGCACAAGACAAGATGAGGTTATTCTAAAACTAGGTCTCCTTGGTGTGTGCGTGTGTGTGTGAAAGAGAGAGAGACAAAGTATACAAATATAATTAAGGTTTTATTTAACCATACAATTACAAAAAATTTATGTTGTGGTTCACAAACCCCTCAATAAGGCTACTACGTTCATGAGAAGAAATAACATGGTTCATACACAAAGGGGGTGCACCCCATTCACTTTGATTATGAAGCTATCCCAAGGGGGACATCAAGTAAGGCCCTTATATAACAATGTATAACCACCTAGGGATTTGACCCCAAAACCTTCTACTCACAACTTACAACACTCAACCACTTGAGCTATCCCACTAGGATTTAACCATACACTTACAATTAAGGTACTAGCTGACCAATAAAGAAAATTTATAATATAATAATATAAATTTAATGTCGCATAATATAGGGCTTAACAATAACCTCTTGACGTTTCCTACACATTGATGTCTTTCCATAGTTGACCAGAGAGAGGGAGTGGGACAATAGAGTAGGAAAGAGGAAATATAATACCCTATAATATATATACACGCAATGGTGTGAATGGAAACTCCAGAGTGGGTTCACCTTTCTTTGTATTTGCATTTCACATTTGAGGAGAAAAGGAAAAAGCATAGTCCTCGCTTTTTTGTTGGGTTTAATCATATCTAGCTACAAGTGTAAATCTTGTGCTTATTTTGTGGATAGTGTGGTATTTCTTTTAGCTTATTTGATTTCGGTATTTTGGACCCTAAGTTAACAATATTAAATATAATATTAAGTAAAACACTACTTATGGAGAAATGAGACATAACACAACAGGATGGAAAAAAAGGCATAAGCCAACTCAATGTATAATCATTCCAATAATGCAAATTTATAGTACATGGATGTAACCAATTCATAAAATAAATTTACTCTCACACTGACACCTCATCAAGGGATAAGGATAGGAGGAAGTAATCTGGGATCTAATACACACTGAGGATAAAATTTATTCCCTATCACATAAAGGTGGTATAGGACCTCATGAATGTATAGGTATTCATAGGATAACAATAACTTCTTCAATCAAAGTCCAAACAATTATACCATAAAAACAATAAGACCTAGTGCATAAACCGGTAGTCTCTCCAAGTCTTTAATCTAAAACTCCTAGATTGAGCCTTCGAGAAGATTTGCTTGAAAAATCCCCAAATTTAGATTATGAAAACTCAAAGAATCTATAAAGTTCCATAATGTAAACATGCAATTCAAAATGCCTATAATTGTTCACTAATATGAACTCCAACATCATAGAATGAATCATGAGAAGTGAATCAATTGTAAGTTTTCCAAATTTCCAAAAGTCTCTTACAATCCAATTAAATGCCAAGAAAAAATAAAAATGGATAGAGTTGTACTCCATTAGGTCTAAAGACCATCAAAGGAAACAAAATGTACACAACGCTACACTAAAAAATAACACTCAAATAGAGTCAATCAACATAACCATATGATATTGAACCATAAATTCTATCAAATAACTTATGAGTAGTAAACGAGGTGTCCTACTGGAACTGTTTAAATATTGAATCAACCATCATGCTAAGATCAAACTCAAATAATCAATGGATGTCGCACAAAATATTACAAGTGGTAGAAACCTTGAAAATCCCCAGTTAGTAATTTATCACAAGTGATGAAATCTTTGCAACAATGTTGTTGACGTTGTTGTTACAATTTTGGTGTTTTGTTTATTGTGTTGAAACTTAAACTTTGACAATCATCGTCAATATTCCCCTCTTGTTATTTGAAAGGTGATAATCCATGAGTTTTTTTATGGATTACGTTGAACCAAATATATCTGGTGGTTTTGGTTGACCACTAACCATTTTCACTTCATTTGGTAGTTATTGGTTTTTATTTACCATTAACCATTTTCACTCATAAGTGCACCCCTTCTTAAGATGCAAGAGAGTACCATTTTGGAGTCATGTAATCAATGTTCATTTTTCTAATACATTTAGAATTGGTGTTATGACCCCCCCTAGGGGTGTAATGGGGGTCATAAGAGACCATTATAGTAATATTGAAGGCCATTTAAAGTAAAGTGGACTATTATGCTTTGATTCTGGAACTAATTTTTTGGCAGCCGATCTATGCCTTATGGGAACTCACGCTCACCTGCCAGACTGATCGGCCTCTTGCCCTGGCAGCAGCCTTCTACTGCTCGCTCCTGGCATCATGGGTCTAGAAGGGGGCCCAGGGGTTTCTACCTCTCGTCCTCTTGAGCTTGTGGATTTCAAGAATCTGTTAGCTAGTTACGACAAGAGAAAAATGAATGAGTCTTAGCACAAATTCATCAAAAATCCGGATACCATCCCCACGGTTGCTCTCCCAGCTGAAGAAACGTGTATATTGGCTCTAAACTTAGCATATTGGGGCCTCATTGGCTAGTTCACATTCTTGTGGCCTTCTCCCAAGATAGTTGATGCATGGGTGCAGAGGAACTGGAGTCCGTTAATAAAAGAAGGCATCAGAAGCTACTCCGTGGGAAAGGGATTCTTCGTCTTCGTGTTTGAAGAAGGAGAAGACAGAAGCCTCATATTCAGGAATGGACCTTACTTTATGGGTCCCCAGGGATTATATTTGAATAAATGGAACCCAGAATTTGATCCAACGCAAGATGTGTCGTCGGAAGTCCCGGTGTGGGTGCGCCTTCCACATTTACCCTTGCACTGCTGGAATCTGAAAACTCTGGAAATTATTAGCAACTCTCTCGGGAAATACATAGATTGCATGGAGAGAAAGGATCAATACTCATGTCCAAGAATTTGTGTTTAGGTCGATCTAGAAATAGGGCTACTAGAAGCAATCAATCTAATGGTTTCAGACTAGTCACACATCCAAGAGATGGATTATTAACAACTTCCCTTCAAATGTAGGTATTATCACACTCATGGACCCTTTGCGATATATTGCAAGAAAAATGCCAAGGAAGAGGCTGAGAAACCCAAAGAACAATGGATCCAGGCACATAAAATAGCCTTGACAAAGACAAATAGTAGGAAAAAAGGCAAATAAACGACGACAGGTTCTGATTGGTCAGAAGAGAGGTAGGAACAAGAGAATGGAAACAAAGAAACTTACCAAGGGTAGAAGCAAAGGAAAATCCCTTTGAATCACTCAGGGAAGCAGAAGAGGTCGTAGAACCGGTCATCAAGGAAATCGAGCAGCATCCCCCTCCCCCAGCATCAAAGAAGGAATTTCCAAAAGCAACTCACCCTAGATATCCAACAAGGATCCTCTCCTCTCCCTCCTATATGGAAGTAGCTAGGAAGAAACCCCTAGAATCCTCAAGTTCATCGAAATATGAGTCCTTTGAGAGGCCTTCAAAAAAATCTGGGAGAAAATATCGAAGGGAAGACTGAGAGGAAGAAGCAGAGAGACAAAAAATGTAGGGCAGCCAAGCTATAATTGAAATGACCATGGGGAGAAACACCAAAACAAGACCTCCCAAGGGAGGTTCATCCCACCCAAATCTCAGTAAGTAATGCATCTATTCTCTTGGAGTTACAAAGGACTGGGGAACCCATCGAAAGCTGAAGTAGTAAAAGACCTTCTAGAAATTGAATCACCTGAGATTCTCATGCTCCAAGAGAACAAGATAGAAGGGGAAACCCTTCTTCATATCAGTGGCTCTAAGTGGATGAAAAATATTGGAAAGGCCATAAGTGCCAGAGGCACCTCCAGGGGTCTAGAAACTCTGTGGTCAGATGAGGAGTATTCTCTAGAAATATCCTTTGAAACCCAGCATTGGATCTACACAGAACTTCGTCATAAAACAAGTAAGCTCACCATCTCTCTCTTCAACCTGTATGTTCTAGTCCTACATTTAGAAAAGAAATATTGTTGGCTAACTCTGGCTGACTTTATTGAGATTGATACTCCCCGGAATACAATAATAGTGGGAGATCTAAATCTGATCTTCGAATCAAAGGAAAAGAGGGGTGGCAACAAAATCAAGGACCAAATGCAACAAAAGTAAGGACCAAATGCTGCCCTTGGTAGAGGACATTATGCAGCAGTGGAATCTTCTAGACAATAAGCCAAAAAGAGACCTCTTTACCTAGACAAACAACAGAGTTGGGCTATATCACATAGTTTCCTATTTGGATCACTTCCTGGTACAGATGATTATGCTGGAGAAGAGGATGATCACCTCCAAAACCCTCCCAAAACTTACTTCAGATCATAAACCCATTTCGCTTAATGTGGAAAATGAAGAAAACTTGGGCCCCATCCCTTTTAGATTCATCCCTCTCTGGATCGAAATGGAAGGGTTTGAGGACAAGGTTACCATTGCTTGGTCTACACCTGTGACTGGGTCCCCCTCCTTTATGTGGGAACAGAAACTAAAAGCCACGAAGGCATCTTTGAAGGATTGGGCTAGAAAGATCACCAATACTCCAATTAGCTACAGAAGGGAGGCCACCCAAACATTGGAAAACTTCCAAATCGATCTTGAAAGCAAGGTTATCACCACTGTAGATCTAGAAAGAGAGAAAGCAGACCAAGCCAAGGCTTTCATCTCTTTCCAGCATGAATAAAAATTACTGAGGTTGAAGTTCCATAGTTTGTGGCTAAAAGTAGGACATCATAACTCTTATTATTTTCATAGACAGTGCAGAGCAAGATTATCCAAGAATCATATCTCATAAATCAACTCCACATATGGGACTCTTCACAAAGGCCATGATCAAATTAAGATTGCAGTTGAAGCTCACTTCCAAAATATTTACAAAGACAATAGAGATGGAAGAGAGGACACCATCACTGATTTTCTCTCACACATCCCTTAGTTAGTTAACAGTGAAGATAACTTAGCTCTCTTAAAGCCCTTTACTGAAGAATAAATCTACAGCATAGTTTGGCCTATGGAACCAAACAAGGCACCTGGGCCGGATGGTTTTTCAATTCATTTTTACAGGCAATGCTGGGGAATCATTAAGACATATTTCATGAGAATGGTAAAATCTTTTCAGCAAAAATCCAAGGTGGGTGGTAGCACAAACTCCACCTTTCTCGCTCTGATACCCAAGGAAGTGAACTCGAGCTCCTTTGATAGGTTCAGGCCAATCTCACTTTGCAACTCTTCATATAAAATTATGTCTAAACTTCTAGCAAACATCATTAAACCTCTGCTTGGGAAACTCATCTCTCCCAGTCAGGGAGGATTCGTCAAAGGGAGACATATCATTGATAACGTTATCCAAGTTCAAGAAGCCATTCATTCTAGCTACCACAGGAAGGAGCAAGGAATGATAATAAAGCTAGACATGGCAAATGCATTCGACCGGGTAAGACACTCTTTCCTTGTCAAAGTCCTTCTCTCCTTCGGGTTTAGCACTAAATTTGTCAACCTGACCAAAGCTTGCATAGAAAATTCGTGGATAGCCCCACTTGTAAATGGTAGACCAACCAGCTATTTTCAAGCCTCGAGAGGAATAAGGCAAGGCTTCCCTCTCTCTCCGTTTTTGTACATTCTAATGGCTGATTCGTTGAGCAGAAATCTCGCTGAAGAAAAGAAGTTAGGGATAGTTCCAGGCATAAGGATAAATAATGGCATTGAGCCTATAAACCACACTCTCTTCACTGATTATTCATTGTTGCTAGGGGGACCCTCCATCCAGATAGCCAAGACATTCAATGGAATTCTACAGGATTATTGCAGCATCTCTGGCACTCTCGTCAACAAAAGAAAAAGTGTTGTGTATGCATGGAATACAGATCAAAAATGATACTCAGATAATTGCAAACTACCTGGGCTTTACTGGATTTTCAAGCTGGGAGAAAATTAAATATCTCAGTCTCCCCTTAAACTTGGGACCAAACAGAGTTGCATTATGGGATGAAATTTTGAGTAAGCTGAAATAAAAAATCAGAGGATGGGGTGGCCAATGGCTCTCCAAGGAAAGAAAACTCACACTGGTGAAAGTCGTGCTCTCATCGCTGCCAATTTTCCAAGCTTCATTCCTTCTAGCACCAAAAAATATAACCGATCAGATCATTAAGATTATTCGAGAATTCTTATGGCGAGGGAAAGGGAATCAAAAGAAATATCCCTTAGTCAAGTGGGACATTGTAAAACGGCCGATGGTTGAAGGAGGTATTCAGATACAGGATCCAAGGCAGGCGAATTTATCTCTTGGAGGAAAATTTTTGTGGAATTTGTTTTCAAATACCAAACACCTGTCAGCAGAATATTGAAGCTGAAATATCTCAGAGGACAACCTTTGCGTAACCTCCAGGAAACCAAATCAATGAAAGGAACCGTCACGTGGAATTTGTGCAGGAGAGGGATCATTTTTTTTCAAAAGGAATTATACATGATTCTTGGTAATGGGAAGGACACGAACCTGTGGTAGGACATGATCATGGGAAAGCCATCTTTGGACATCATGGATGGGATCATAGGTATTCGTGACTGGCTCAAAATGCAGGGATATTCATTGTTGGTTGATATTGTCATCTGGAAAGAAGATGGAAAGTGGCACGATTAGAATATCCCAAGGCTGCCACAACAATTAGAAACTCAAAAAACGTAGCTTCTAATGGTTCTATCAGACCTGGCACCAGTCCACTTGCAGGAGAGAGATCGTTGGGGGTGGGTGAAAAAAGGAGTTTACATAGTTGCGCAGGGGTTCATCAAATTGCAATCTGATTATGTGTCGGTCCTCCCAGCAGAAGTTTGGAAACAAGTTTGGGATCCATGCAGTCTACCGAAGGTTAACTTCTTCTTTTGGGTTTTGATGCATAGAAAGGTGTTAACCATAGAAAAATTGGTTAAACGTGGTATAATTGGTCCTCATGGATGCATAATGTCTTGCAGAGATTCAGAAACCAACGACCACCTTTTTGTGGATTGTAATTTTTCCCAGGAGGTATGGTCCCTCACTCTTCAGGGTCTCAGTGTCCCAATCCTAAAGAAAATTTCGATGGTCTCATTATTCTCTACCTGGAAATCGAGATACCTGCATCCAATCAATGGCAAGTCATCATGGAGAGGTATATGGGTACCAATTCCTAAACACGTATGCTGGAACATATGGCTGGCCAGAAATGATAAAATCTTCAACAATAACCAACAAATTTCGCTAAAGGTGGCAGCAAAAACCAAAGATTTCCTCATTGAAACGGTGGAGGTTCATTATTTTAAGAAGGGTAATACATTAATTCGGCGGAGGAAAAAAAATGGTTGGGTACATATACATTCACAGATAGGAAAAGGAACCCTAGAAAACCAACCACAAGTCCATGGTGGCAGCTAAGAGACATGGATGATGAGTTTCAAATTTGGTGGAAGGCTCAAGGGAAAGCCTCGATCTTCTTTGATGGTGCCTCCAAAGGAAATCCAGGGAGGGTAGGAGCTGGCAGGATGATTTACTCCGCGGATGGCAAAAGAGTTGAAAGTTTCAGCTGGGGACTTGGACACAAAACCAATAACCACGTAGAAATCCTTGGATTACTGAAATCCTGTCAGATTGCTTAGGGAAAAGCAATCAAAGATGTTCAAATCTTTGGGGACTCGGAAATTTTGATAAAGATCCTAAACCCATATGCTTTGTTCAATGATCTGTTGCTTAATAAAACCCTGAAAAGAGTGAGGTTAGTGTTGTATGACTTCTCATCGTTCATATTGTTTCATATTTTGAGGGGTTCAAATAAGAAAGATGATACAAAGGAAAATTTGGGCTGCCTATTGTCTCAAGGAATCCTAAAAGTTGATGAGGAAGAAGCACAGTGGGTAACCATTCCGTAGACCGGAGGTCATTAGAAAAGGCTTGAGAGTCCTCATTATGGCAGAATATTTATTGTAATAACGGTTGCTTTGGCTAAGCCCTAGCCTATATTCTTTTTATATATTCATAACCATTTTAGTTTTTAAAAAAAGTAAAGTGGACTAGGTCCACTATATTTGTTATGATTAAATAAGGCCCATTGTGCTAGTTATTAGTGAATAAATGTAATGGGGCCTCATTAAAGAAGGTCCACTAGGTAGTTAGTAGGTTGGTATGGTTGGAATTATATAGTAATCTATGAATAAGTATTGAGTCCTCCTTTTAAGTCATGTATGAAGTATATTGTATTTGTATCTTAGCTCATAATAGGTTTCCCCCTCAAAGAGGAAAGTGAAAAAGAGTGGATCCTTCCATTATAGGTTCAATTCTAAGATGTTTCACTACCTTAAGTGTTTGAAATTAATAAAGACTGGAGAATTTATATATTCTTGGATATCTTGTATGTGTAATAGAGTTTTCAGATCTAAGGTATATGACAATCGGTTTCAAAACACTTTTTAGGGCAAAAAAAATAGAGAATTTGTTTCCCATTTCATAGGTTTTCAAAGAGAAAAGGAGTATCGTGACACTTATGCCTAAATTTGAGTATTTTGACATAGAATTTTCCAAAAACAATTGTACATCTTATTTCCTCTTGGAAAAATATGCAATTTCAAAAAATACATTGCTCAAATTAGAGTTTGAATGAGGGAGATATTGTCATTTGAAATCTGTTATATTTTAGGGTTTTCGGTGATGGTTGTGAATGTTGTAAAGGAGATCACTTTTGACAAGGTAATTATCTTGAAACTATATCCAAAATTGTTGGATATATAATTTCCATGGATTTAATATGGCATATTACATGACATATTTCAATCCAATATGCAATACGCTATCACCCTTGCAAAATTCCATCCTCAAACCCTCATAGAATTGAAGAATGGAAAGATGGTGAAACATGCCCTGGGAGGACCATATGTTGGTGGCATAATATTTTCAATCTATGCATTTCAACTCGAAATATATGAGTGAAAATATAAAATCTATGTAGCAAACAATGAGTAAATTTCAAAAATATTTTCTTAAATTGAAGGAGGCTTGTGTTACTAATAGCACATATTCTTTCATAATTGAAGAGTATAACCAAGAAATATATGCATTGTACAATTTAGAATATGTTAATGAGGATTTGTATATGGATAGTTGTATTTTTTGGGAATAAAACTACTTCCATCATCTTTTTTATGACTCTCCTTTCTCGTCTGAAAGAGAAACATGTGGAGGAAAGACAACAGTATGCAGTGCTAATATACAATAGTAAAGCTCCACTTAGATACATCCTTTTACTATGATAGAAAGGGTATATTTGTTTTTGGATAGCTATACTTATATGTATCCACATGACCATCATTGGCATGTGAAGCATAACACTCAAGGGCTTGTGGATACTGGGTGTCATCGATGGGGTATTAAATTGAGCACATGGACATTGGAACTAGGCTTATGGATGACTCTCTTAGACTACTTCACCATGGCCATTATAAATTATACATGGGGCCTTGAATTGATATGGATCTTATTGGACTACATCAGTAGAAGGATAACACTTGTACATGGTACCTTGGTTCCTTATCCTACTTTAGCATGGAGATCAACATTCATCCATGCAACCATGTTTATGTTTGTGCATATTCACATGAAGTATTGAGGGAAAAATTTCCTAAGAGGGTGGAGTGTTATGACCCTCCCTATGGGTGTAGTGGGGGTCAAAATGACCCATTAAAGTAATAGTGGATGCCATTTAAGGTAAAGTGGACTAGATCCACTATGTTTTAATAAGGCCTATTGTGGTAATTATGAGTGAATAAATGTAATGGGGCCACATTAAAGAAGGTCCACTAGGTAGTTAGGAGGTTGTTATGGTTAGAGTTGTATTGTGATCTATAAATAAGGATGGATTCCTCCTTATGAGTCATGTGTGAAGTATATTGTATTTATATCTTAGCTCATAGGAGGTTGCGCCCTTAATGAGGAAAGTGAATAGGAGTGGAGAATTTCTATATTCTTGGATATATTGTATGTGCTAATATTTTAGGCCTAATGTATCTGACAATTGGTGTCAAACCACTTTCTAGGGGCAAATAAGTAGAGAATTGTTTTCCCTATTTTACAGATTTTCAAAGAGAAAAAGAGGTTCGTGAAACTCAGATCCAGTTCTGAGTATTTTGACATATAATTTTCTGAAATTAATTATACATATCAGTTTCTCTTAAAAAAATACATGATTTCAAAAAATAATCACTTAAATTAAAGTCCACGCAAGGGAGATATTGATTTGAAATCTATTATTTTTAGGGTTTTGGGAGACGATTGTGAATATTGCAAAGGATATAACTTTTGACAATGTAATTAAATCGAAACTAGATCAATTCCATTACAGAGAGAATGTCTAGGGCTTAGATTTAGCATATTATATGACATATTTCCATCTGATATCTAATACATTATAGCCCTTGAAAAATTCCATCCTCAAACCCTCCTGGAATTAAAGAATGGAAAGATAATGGAACATGCTACATATGTTTATGAAAAAAAAATTGCAAGCTATGCATGCCACCTTGAAAGCTATGAACGAAAATATGAAATCTATGTAGCAAAAAATGACTAACGTTCAAGAGGATTTTGTTAAATTGAAGGAGGATTGTGTTAAAAATACAACATATTATTTCATCATTGAAGAGTTTAACCAAGAAAGATATGCATTGTATTATTTAGAAGATACTATCAATGATCAGTATATGGATAGTTTTAATTTTTGGGAAGAAAACTACTTCCATGTACCTTTTGATGACTCTTCTCCACCATAGGAAGAGAAACATGTGGAGGAAAGACAACAGAAGGAGGTGCCTACTAATTTCCACTTTTAATATTCTATAATAGTAGAGTTCCTTTTAGATCCATCTTTTTATTCCTCTATACAGGATCTATTTGTTGTGGATAGTTATACTTATTTGGATCCACATGAGTATGAAGGGTATGTGAAGCATAGCACTCAAGGGTTCATGGATATTAGGTGTGATTGATGGGTTGTAATCTAGACCACATGGACATTGGAACCAAGTTTATAAATGAGTTCCTTGGACAATTTCACCATGGTCATTAACATCCATACATGGGACCCATGCTTAAGATGGATCTTGTTGGACTACATAATAATGGTGTATAACATTTGTACATGGGACACTGATTCCTTGTCCTTCTTCAACATGGAGGTCAAAATTTGTCCATGGGACCTTGGATTAGGGTTGTACATCTTCACATAAAGTGTTGAGGGTAATAGTTTCATAAGTGGGGTGGACTGATATGACCCTCACTAGGGATGTAGTGGGGGTCAAAAGGGATGGTTAGAGTAATCATGGAGGACATTTAATGCAAAGTGGAATAGATCCACTGTGTTTTATGTTATTAAATAAGATCAATTATGGTAGTTATTAGTAAATAGATGTAATGCGGCCTCATTAAAGAAGGTCTATTAAGTAGTTAGGAGGTTTTTATGGTTAGAGTTGTAATATAATCTATAAATAAGGGCGGGTTCCTCCTTATGAGCCATGTGTGAATTAAATTGTATTTGGATCTTAGCTAATAGGAGGTTTCCCCCTAGAAGAGGCAAGTGAACATGAGCAGATCCTTCTGTAAAAGATTCAACTGTAAGGTGCTTCCCTACCTTAAAATATTGACATTAATAAAGATTGGAGAATTTCTATATCCTTGGATATCTTGTCTGCATTAATATTTTTCAAATCTGTGTTATATGACAACTAGTATCAAAGAAATTTCCAAGGCCAAAAACACAAAGATGTTTTCCCCCTATTTTACAAGTTTTCCAACATAAAAGGAGGGTTGCAACACTCAAACCTAATCATGAGTATTCTTATATATAATTTCCAAAAAATTATTGTATATATGAGTTCCTCTTAGAAAATACACAATTCAAAAATAAGAAATTGCTCAAATCAGAGTCCGAATGAGGGAGATATTTCCATTTGAAATATTACTTTTTTAGATTTTCAGTGATGGTCATGAATCTTGTATAGGACATAAATTTTGAAAGCGTATTTATATATCAACAATATCACTTTAATTGGAGGGAGAATTTGCAGGTCTTTAATACGGCATATTTCTAGCCAATATCTAGTATGATATAGCTCTTACAAAATTCCATCCTCAAACCCTCATGGAATTGAAGAATGGAAAGATGTCGAAACATGCCTTGGGAGGACCCTATGTTGGTGATTTTTTTTTTGTAATCTATGAATTCCAATTCAAAAGCTATGAGTGAAAATACAAAATCTATATAGCAAACAATGAGTAAATTTTAGGATGATTTTTCTAAATTGAAGGTGACTTGTGTTACTAATACCACATATTCTTTCATCATTGAAGAGTATAACCAAGATATATATTCTTTCATCATTGAAGAGTATAACCAAGAAGATATGCATGGTATGATTTAGAACATGTTATTAAGGATTGGTATATGGATAGTTGTAATTTTTGGGAAGATAACTACTTCCATCTTTTTTATGACACTTCCCACTATATGAAGAGAAACTTGTGGAATAAAGACAACAACACTTGGTGGACAGTTATTTGGATCTGCATGACCATCTTCAGCATGTGAAGCATAACACTCAGGGGCTCATGGAAGTTATGTATCGATGATGGGGTCTCAACCAGAATCCAAGCTTAAGATTAATTTTGTTTTGTTGCATCAACATGCTAGCTAATTCTTGTGCGTGGGACCTTTGTTCCCTAGCCTACTTTAGCATGGAGGTGAACATTTTTCCATGGGACCTCAATTTATGGTTGTACATATTCACAACAAACATTGAGGGAAATTCCTTCCTAAGAAGGGCCACTACAAGGAGACGCCTTTTAGTAGAGGTTTTGGTGAAACCTCCAATAAAAAAAAAATGTCTTTATCTAATTATAGCGGAGTCAGGTGATCAGAGGTTTTTGCATATGTTTTGTCTCCGGTGCACTCATTATATATAAGTGCATCGGTGCGCTTTATTATTTATGAATGCATCAGATAGTTCAAATTCATACAAATTTAAATTAATATAAAAAAAATCTAAAATAAAACAACTGTTGCTTCTAACAAATTCATAAGAATCAATGTGATTACTAACAACGCATCAAAAAGCTTATTTTTCCCACAAAAATTAAAAATATTTCAAAATTTTACAGTGTGCTTTATCTAAGAAAAACATTGGTGTGTTTTTGCAAAACCCACTAGAATAATTGAAATGTCTTAAAAATTTAAAATATAATCTACAAATTATTCGGTGTGCTTAGTAACTATATGCACCAATGCTTTTCTCAACAACACACTAGAAATATAATATTTATTTAGAAAACAAAAAAATATTTCAAATTTCACGGTGTATCATTTCTTAACCAATGCACCGTGCAATTGACTTTCAATATAAGCACCAGTGCATTTTACCAAAATGCATCAAATGTTATTGAAATATTTAAAAATTCAAAATATAACATATACTTTTTCTGTGTGCTTTGTTGAATCAAACGCATAAATGCATCGTAAATTTGCATGCACATGGCATTAGGGTAGAATATAAGAAAATATATCATAAAATCAACTTTTACATTGTTACAATGCCTCTGTAGAGCCATACCGATGCGGAAGCATCTACATAAGCGCCCTATGCTAAAATGTTCCTATACCATTGTACGTAGATATTTTTGTGCATATGAGGTTGATTTGTGTTCATTTTGGAATTTCTAAAACAACACATTTTTTTCATTTTTCCCATACACGACAAACATGCCTCCTTGGTGCAAAAGGCACAATGTAAATCAATTGTTATCCTTCAATTTAAATTTTCAACGGATTAATTTTTGAAATTGGGATTTCTATAGTTAAATTTTAAAAAAAATGCTTCCATCAGTTCTCCTTTGATACTCGGGTCACACCAAAATACATTGCATTTATAGGTTGCACCACATTTTGGGTGTTTATTTCACATAAAATTTAATACCTCGGTAGTTAAGCCTCGAACATATGCTATTATTTTTGTTTATAATTGGGCACTAGGTGCCACGACTATGGAATTTGGACATTATTATTATTATTATTATTATTATTATTATTATTATTTTGTTTAATTAAATAACTAGCTCAATATGAACAACTAGCGAGAATGGGGGGCCATGGATTCCACTTGTGAGGGGGTTGGGGACTAGGGGTTGTTCCACTCCCTAACATTACTTGTTGGACCCTATTTTGATTATTTTGGTTTATGAAGGTACTATTGCACCCTCTTTGATTTTCGATGGGACCCACTTGGCTAGTGCACCCTCCTTGGCCATTCCAAGCTTCTTGAGATGCTCCTCAGGTGCTAGTGCACCCCCACTGGCTATTTTTAGTCTGCATTCTTTATAAAATTTAACTCTCATCATTTGTTTCACCGTTTTCTATTCTAGGAAAATGAATCTCTAATTGTAACCTCTCTCTCATGAATTGAGTAACCCCCAATAAATTTGAGTTACCTCACTTGGAACTGGAGTTACTCCCTTGGAAATTTGAATGACTATAAAAGGATTCGAATTGGATCACTTTCATTATTGTTCCCACTCTTTGAGCTCTCCATTGCAGTGGAATGCTCCTTTGTATGTAAAATACATGCTCTTGAGTAGGAGATGAATTGTGTTGTTGAAGATTGAAGGCCTTATAATGAGGTTTGAATACCTTGTGATGGCGACTGAAGATTAACTATGCAGAACATAACATTAGTCCTTGTCCCAATGCTTATCTCTATCTAAATCTACCACATGAATCCCAACGATGGATGATGATGTCCTGAGGGACTTGTGTAGTGAAGGGAATCCCATTGCACCAAGTAGTGTAAATGGAAGGGAAATTTTAGATGGAGAAAGGTGTGGTTGTGGTTTCTGACAGTGTGAAAAGGGAACAACCATATGTTTGGTTCACTTATTTCAAATGATTTTTGGGTTGTGAGACCTATTCTGTTACGTCCAAAGTGATGTTTCCAGTAAGAAATACTTTTTGTTTCATTGAAAAAGGATTATGTTTGATTGAGATACAATTGTTTTTGTGTGGCAATGTTCCCGATGTTAAGATGAGCGCACCATACATTTTGATTTAAGAGTACCTATTATGTGGATCTATGGCCTCAGCTCAGGGATGACTATCATGTTGAAATATGCATGGGGATGGAAAGTCTAAGGTTGGGTGGAACATTGTCCTTTTGAAGCTAGATGCTTCCATTGAGATGAGTATTTTGTTCTATGTTAAACAACAGCTTCTTCAGGTTGAGGAGCTCTACAGCCCAAAGTTGGTGTCGCGCTCCTCTAGGGTTTAGGTTTTCTTATATTTTCATGACTAATCATGCTTCCTTTCCAATTAAAGGACTAAATAATCTATTGCAATGGGTACCAAGGGGGTGAAATCACCCTCCTTATTGAACGTAGTTATGGGAAATGCTAATGAGGGTTTTGATTTCCCCTCTTTTTTTGCTCCATAGACCATCATGGAAAAAAGACACGATACCAGATCTGGAGAAGGGAAAGGAAACAACCCAATATGCCTCTCATTCACATCCAAATTCAGCTTGATTTTGGGAACATGGACAATGTATACCGCAAGTGAAATCTCCCACCGTTATGTGATCCAATCTGAGAGGGTCGCTGAGAAATCTCAATACATGAGAGACCATGTGTTGATCTGCAAGTTTCTAGGGCTCTCGCATATGGATTTCGATCCAGTGAAATGTGTCTAGATTTGGTGGAAACCCAAGGGTCACTTTGAGTTGTAACTCATATCCAAGGGTTTCTTTAGCGCTATTTTCCACAACATTGAAGACAAATATAGGGTCTTTGAAAATGGGCCCTATTTATTTAATTCCACTAGGATCTTTATGAAATTCTAAACAAGTAGGTTCAACCCAGAAAAGGAGGAATTCAGGCATGCTTTGGTTTGGATCCATCTCTATTCTTTTCCCCAAGAATTTTGGTGTGAAGAAATACTAGCTAGGATAGGAAATACCATATGCCACTATGTCAAATTGGCAGAAACTACTAAAAAACAAAGGTATACCTCCTACGTCTGGATCTGCATTTACATGGACATCTCACAGCCATTGTCGGGATCTATATCTATGGAATACCAAGATGAATAATGGGAGAAAATAATCAACTATAGGCACATACCTTTTAGGTGCTGCAAATTCCATATTCGTGGGCACCTATTCAGGGATTTCCCCCTAAATGCTCAACCCAAAATCATCCCACAAGAAGGAAAGATCCAAAAGGATAAGTTTACTGAGGTCCAAGTCAGATGACAAAGCAATCATAGAAAAGAATTGAAGAATCCATTGGTGATTTATCTAACTACAACTCCTTTGAAATACTTAGTGATATTCAATCAGACCCTGTCACAATCCAAGAAAATCATACTAAGGGGAAACACCCCACCATAGACCTGCCTACTCCTAGCTCAAATCCTGATCCATCCTTGCTTTTTCTTTCTCTTCTTATGGAAAATGTGATGGATCCTTATCCAGTAGAATATGACACTATGGAGGTCGATTTCAATGATTAATAACTTGATGGCATTAATCTTCTCCAGTTGGAAAATTCTTATCGAAAGAAAGAACTTGCTAGCCTTACCAAAAGATTAGTTACACAGGATGCATAAGGATTTCTTGAAATCCTCATCATGAGATTCAGGTGTTGTTGTCAAATCAATCTCGTAAATTCGAATTCACAAATACCCCCTTAAAGACCAATGCAAAGGCATAAAGGACAAGAAGAAAATTGGCAGAAAATCAACCCAACAATTGATGAAGGAGGTCGGGAATTTCATGTTAAATTAAGGATAAATCTAGGTGATAACCAATCAAATTCAATGCCTCCCCTCCAAGAATTTGCAATGAAGATTATATCATGGAATATAAGATGCATGAATGGAAGGAGAAAACATCATCTCCTTGAGAAAGGGATTATGGAGGAAAATCATGACATCCTATTTCTTCAAGAAACTAAATGTGCAGACAAAGAATCTAATTCCATCCTTTCAAAATGTTGGAAGAATGAAAATTTTGTTATATATGATTCCCTTGAATCCTATGAAGGGTTATCCATTCTTTGGAACCCCATGAAATTATTGATAGACAATATGTTATATACCAGATGGACACTCTGGACCAAATTTAGTATCATTGGATCAAATCGGGAAGGTGTTATTACCAATGTTTATGGCCCGACTTCGATGTAGGAAAAAATGATTTCTTCGTTGATATCGAGTGAAAATCATATAGGATCATTGTTGGATCCTTGGGGGGGATTTCAACATTATCGCCTCTTTGGCGGAGAAGCGAAGCGGTATTCGTTGATTTGATCAAGACAACATTGATTTCCAATCCCTCATTAGTTTTCTATGCCTTATTGACCTAGAAAATACCGATGGTGTTTTCACATGGTCCAACCAAAGATCTGGAAATCATAACATTAACTATCATTTGGATAGGTTCATGGTTTATGATTCGCTTATGATGAAGGACATTCCTATGGAGTGTTTGATCCCTACAACTGTTGGTTTAGACCACTGTCCCATCTATCTTTGGATGGAAATTTCAAGTTTGTCATGTCATTGGCCACTATAGTTTGAGAATTTTTGGATTTCCCACCCAAGATTCAATGAGAAAATTCACCAATGGTGGGGGCAAGCTCCAGAAATTGAAGGTTGCCTTATGTATATATTCCAAAAAAAACTGAAATTTTTGAAGCTTCAACTTAAAAAATGGAACATGGAGTCTTTTGGAAACGTTTTTGAATCACAACGCTCTCTAGAACAACGATCAAATTAAGATTCAAAAATATATTATTAAGCAGCAATTAGCCATAAGAAATGAACAGGAGGGGATCCTATGGAAGCAAAAATCAAGGGTGCAATGGCTCAAGGAAGGGAAGAGAAATACTAAATTTTTTCGTAGATTGGTCATTCAATGACGACATGTTAATTGTATCCTCAAGATCTAGAATTAGAATGGCCAAACTCTTACTTCCCACTTGGACATCGAACAAGAACTTGTCTCCTACTACAAATCTCTTATCTCTGATCCATGCCCCGATAGGTTAGAATCCATATCCAAGGTGATCAAGCACATCCCCCTTTTGGCCAAATATGAGCACAATGAGGCCCTTATGCATCTTATATCTTAGATAGAAGTGGATAATGCAATAAAGGAAATGGCAGTAGGAAAATATCCAAGGCCGGATGGATTTACCATGAATTTATTTCACTTATGTTGGGATATGATTCGTAAGGAGGTTTAGAGATTAGTGGAGGACTCAAGGTGCTATGGAATGGTCTTACTATATATTAATGCTACCTTTATTATCTTGATTCCAAAGGAGGAGCGCGTGTAGAACCCCAAGTAGTTTAGACCCATTGGTCTATGCAATGTCATCTACAAAATCATTACCAAGGTAATTGCTATTCATCTCAATCCATTCTCCCTCTTACTATCTCACATGAGAAATCGATTTATTTTGAATGCAGACAAATCTTAGACAATTTCATCCTAGCTCATGAGGTCATTCACTCTCTTAAAGCCCTTAATATCCTAGGTATGCTTATCAAACTTGACCTTTCTAAAGAGTTTGATAAACTTAGTTGACAGTACATGGATTCCCTTCTTATTTCTTTTGGTTTTACTCCTAGTTGGATCTCTTGGATCTTGAACCTTACTTCTTCAGTCTTCTTCTCCACCCTATTCAATGGTACCCCTTCCAGCCCTTTTTCTCCCTTGAGAGGCATTCTCCAAGGAGATCCTTTGTCCCTCTTTCTATTCATTATTATGGTTGAGGGTCTAAGTCGTTTCATTACTTCTGTTATTAATGATGGTTCTCTTAATGGGATCCCAATCCATGGGATCAACCCCCCTCTTTCTCATAAGCCAATTTGTGGATGATACCCACGTGATGAACACTCCTACTGCTAATGAAGCTATACGTATCAAGGACATCCTTCGTGATTTATGTGAAGCCTCTGGAACCTCCATTAATGCTTCCAAATCCCATATCTTCTTCTTCAACACCCCAAGAGTGGTCCAGACTTTCATTTCCAGGATCCTTGGCTTTAGCAGGAGCTCCCTTCCTTCCAAATATCTGGGCATCCCCTTTATTAACAATGCTCTGCACAATAGCTAATGGGAGCATCTTTTTTTCCACCCTTGAGAAAATGTTATCACTTTGGACGTTTCACACATTAAATCTTACATCATGTCTTGTATTGCTCAAATTCGTTCTCTAGGTCATTCCAACCTACGTTTTTTGGCTCTTGTGGCCCCCAAGTGTATAATCAAAGATGTTAGAAATTTGGAACGAAAAAATATTTTGAAAGGATATAGTGATAATAGAAAATAGGTGCTTGTCAGCTGGTAGAAAATATGTCAACCCAAATTTGCAAGGGGTCTAGGATTATGGGATCCCAAAATATTCAATCAAGTACTTAGTGCTAAAATTTGGTGGAGATAAATAAAAAATCCATCTAACCCTTAGGCCAAACTCTAGAGATTCAAATACTCAAGGCACTGGGATGAGCAAAATTGAATTTGATGGAATGAAAACAAGGATGTCTATCTTATTTGGAAAGTTGTACAATGTTTGAATTAATGTGCCATTGATCTTCAGGCAATGAGTGCAATTCAATTATATTATTATGCAATGTAATGGAATAAAAAATACACAATGAACAAGACAAATTTCACAAAAAATAGATAAGAATTGCTCAGTATAATTACAATATAAACTTCATTAATCCCAGCAGTATACATTGATGTTACATAAAGGAGAATTTGAATCATGTGGATAGGATTCAAATATACCAACTCAAGACTGACTGACTAGCTAACTAGAAGTGTCTTAATCATTATCGAAACTCACTAGTCTAACTCCAGATGTCTAATTCAATCTCTCAATCAGTTAAACTAGTTAAACTGATGAGGTAGGTGAGAAGTAGGTGAGAATAGGTGCCTACCCACATGCATCCATGCAAGACAGGCGATAACTGAACTGGAGGACATCTAACTAAATGTAACTAGAGCATAACTTAGCTTAACTAGTTACCAACTACCAACAACTGAAGGAGGTTGCTGGTGGCACTCATAGTGGCTCCTAAATTGTTGGGATTGGTCTGAGAGGCAAATAAATTGATGCATAAACATGCAGTGAGTTGCAGTTAACCTCTATATGTGTTCCCCACACTCTAGTGACTAGATACTAGTGGGACCAATAACCCAAGTGGATCCGATGGTACTAGTGGACCCAATATTAATTTATGACTCATAAGTTAGGAAAATATAATCTAATCTTCTAAGTATGGACAAGGGAGGATTACAAATCCTAACACCACCCCTTAATCCTAACTTGGAAAACTGTGGGACCTGNCTAAAAGAATTAAAAAATGTTTCTTAATAAACTGAGGAAATAGGGTAAAACCTCATGGGAACCCCCCCCCCCCTTCAAGATAAGCAGGAACATGAAATACAAGCTTTTCTTAGGAGAAAAATCTTCCTCTTTGGGAAATAACTTGCAAAAACTCTGCTGCAATTTGCAGCACTGTGCAGCATTATGGTTATTTTGTGCAGTAGAATCCTGAAGGTGTGCATGTGAACCTCTCCAAACTAATGACTATGTCTGGAGGAATTTTCCTCTTTGGAAGAAGAAGAAAATGCTCAACTGAATCAAGAACATAGACAACTGCAAGATGAAAATTGGACCCATGTAGAGCAACTGAGATCAACTGATGATAGAGAAAAAGTGCTTGAGAATTAGAACCAGAGGAAAACCAAAGCAAATGATATATTGCAGCCTTGAGCATCAAACCATGTGAGGTAAAATCAGCTCCAAGTGTTAGGAGCAAGTGTCCAGGCGAATGCAGAATGTCTCCATCTTTACTAGTTCTGTGAGGAGATGAACATGCGATCAAATAGAAAGGTAGAGAATCCTTGGGACTATGGAGAGTGAATGCTTGAGCTCCATAATTTTATATAGCTTCAAAAATAACTAATGATCCACAAAATATAATATAATCAAACTCATGAGAGAAAACTAACATCAAATCCACAACAACAATTTTGAAAGAGACTTGCGGTACTTGATTTTTCACACCAAAATTGATGAGAACAACTACAAGCATGACTAGAAGCTATTGAAACTTAAAATTTGATCCAAATAAGATCATATCATATCCAAATATGTTCATATCATATCCAAGAGTGTGCTCCACCGAGATGGTATATGCACAATTTTCTCCTTCTTCAAAACTCTAAGTATTGGTGCATTCAATCATGTAGGAATTTCCTGTAAGATCAAGATCAATGAGAGTGAATGAATCACTCCTAAAATCTGATATTTCTTCCAAAACATACAAAGTATTACTTATATGCATACCAGCAACATAATTAGAGATAGAGAAATCAAATTCCTCTTCATTTTTTGAAATAATCACCGGTAAACTATGCACATAATTTAAAATAGAAGAATAACTAGAGATTTTTTGCATAGAATGGAAGGAGAGTTTTTCTTCAATAACAGAGATTCAAATGTCTTCTTCTGGATAAGCCATATGAGAAGATGAGATATCAAATATCTCATAAACTTCTGTAGCAGCAGGAGAAGGATTCACTCCAAGGAGACTTTCTTCCATTCGAATTGACTATGTTGAAGATTCTACTTCTTCTTCATCTTGAACAATTTGCTTTGCTACAAAAGAGGAAAAATAGAGTACATTCTTGAAATCATCATGCTAGATTTTAACTGAACCTATCTCAACAGCTGGGATTCTGGAGTCATCTCCCATATGAATGCTAGGTCCTCTTGATAGAGTGAAAGTGGTGAAGGATTCCCTGGAGGCAACCATGTGGTTGGATGCTCCAGAATCTATCAAGTAAGCCTTCGATGGAGTGAAGCCTGCCTTCAAGGAATGGCATCTCTCATATTCTTCAGCCTTAGCTCCATTATCAAACATCTCTACACCTTGTGGAAGGGAAATATTGTTCCGTTCAAGGAGTGTTTTAAATTGGTCAAGGGTCTTCTTCATGCACTGGCTTTCTGAATGAAAGCCTCTCATACAATAAGGACACTTAGTATTTTCAAAAAAATTCTTTCTCTTGGAGCTCGAGGCTCCTTCGCAAGACTTCTGAATCTCTTTTAGCTTCGAATCAGATACTTTAGGCTCCTTCCCCTTGTTCTTCCCTTTATCGTGTGCATTGATTGAGTCTGACATCAGAAGAGCTTGGTTCTTAGAAGTTTGGAGGACTCCCATTTGGACCAACTTATCTTGCTCCTGTATTAAAGACTTGGCAAAGCCATCAAATGAAGGAATCTTCCAATTAGGGATGGAATCTATTGTAGAATGAAAGGTAGAGATGAAGACAGAGAACTCAGAACCAATTTTTCTGAGCACATAGAGCACAAGCTTCTCATCCTTCCTCTCTATTCTGCATTGCTTACATTGTAGTGCTAGAGACTTGAATTTTGTGAAAAATTGTTGGATAGTCTTGAAACTGTTGGGATGAAATGCTATTAGCTCGTTCTCGAAAATGTTCTCCCGAAGCTCATCTTGTTTTCCAAACAATAATTCAATCTTCTCCCAATATTCTTTAGCAATCCCTCAAGATGAAAGAGGAGATCCCTGGAGATGTGAGTGCAAAGGAAGCCAAAAGCTTCATCCAACCGGTTCAAGAACTTGTTTTTCTCAGTAGGATGATGTGGTTCTATCTCTCTGCCCATATTCATCTTAAACATTCCAAGCTTGGGAAAGGAGACCTGCATATATTCCCTCTAATCAACATAGTTGAAGGGTGTAAGGATCTGGGTTATAAGAGTAGTGGAATCCATCAATTCTTCCTTCTCATCAGTCAATTATTCAACTGATCTATGTAGTACCTGTAAGAAACACTGCAAAATCAAAAAAAAATTGCAATCATGTCAGAAATAAATCCTTCCATCTCGACATGTACACTTTCTCAGGGTCTGGCATGCCCACTTTCTCAAGGTCTGGACTTCTTTGTATGAATCCATAGTTAGCAATGTACACTTTGTGGGACTTACGTGGAAACCCTGTTAGTTGGAATATTTCACCTTCTACAGACAGTAAGGTGTTCCACTGGTCTGAATGGTTCAGATCCAGAACAAATGAAGGACAAAGGTTGAAGACCCTCCCTGGATGCCGTAGATACCTGGAATATAATGCTTCGATAGTAACCTTGTGTACCTGCAATCATATTAAACATGCAAACACATCAAAGCTGTCAAAATATAATCTACTGATCCATGTTAGTGACTAAGGAATCTAACAACATACATGTGAAATCAAACAACAACAATAATGTGGGACGGAAATCAACTTGCATTAAGATAAAAATGGAGAAGTTTACAACAAAGCCTTGGTGTTGACATGCATCTCCATGAAACCAAGTACTCTCATCCCCATAAGCTCTGACTCTATCTCTCTATGCTCTCCAATGGCTTGGGCCAAGTAATCAATCCAACAACATAACAATACCTTAAGAGTTCCCTCTCTCAACCATGGATATGAGCTTGTATTTATAAGGCTCAATGGATAGGGATGGTTGAGAGATTAGTGGATGAGCTGGCCTCTAAGATCCTAGGATGAGGGATCTCGAGCTCAACTCACCCACACTGATAGGGATAAGGGAAGACACGAGGCTCATCATCTAGAAGCCTCGAGAAACTTCTATTTTTCCCTTTTTACCCAGGGTACCGCGTTTCTCCTTCAATGACAAAGCGGTTCTTGTAATAAACGCTTATGGAATAAGGGCCATAAGCGGTGGCACCGCTTGTGGACAACAAGGGATAGGCGATGCGAACAAGGTACTGCTCCTGGAAAATAGGGAAAGCACGATGCTGGGAATTTTCATGAAAGATTGACAATTAGCATGGGTTTCCACTCCAAGTGCTGGGATTCAGGGCAAGTAGGTATGTCAAAGGTCTTATCACATGATGGTGACAGGATTTTGGTATAACACGATGCCCCCCAAAGCATGAATCTTAGAGGGATACAATAAACAAGAGCTTTGAGAGAACAAGTCGTCACTGCAAAGTGAAAATGTCGACTCGATCAGAGCATGTTGTCAAGTAGACATCTGTAGTACATCAGTATGTTGACTCATAGACACAAGTAACCAAACTCATGGCTGCACACCAATACAAGGTAGATACATGAGAGGAATAAACAAGCATGGCTACTAGAATACATCGTAGATCCATGTGATAGAGGAATCAAACTTGGACATAGCTACTAGACATACAATGCAGATCTATGTCATATAGACGCAAATTTGAGCATAGCCACGACCATACAAATGTGGATCCATGTTAGATATACAAAAATCCATCGCAACCTGGGGAAAAGCAATGAGCGCTTTAAACAAATACCCAGGGTCTTCGTCTCGTATTCCACAAAGTACGATTCTATCTATGTGATTGCAATGATCTGAAGTCGAACATGGTAGAAACCACTTGATTACCGACCATTGGTGTGAACCGTTAACAAGTGCAAGGGAGATCACCGTTAATGTCAATGATTCCCAAGGTACTCTAGTACAATCTACTGAGTGTGAATAGATGTCCTGATGTCGAACACCCAGTCGATTCTATCGATCAAAGGTCAATGATGTGAACCTATGTCGAGAGTGAGAGAATATGTCATTAAGGCATACAAATCTCAAGGTACTAAACATTGTTTCTAAGAATATTTCCTGGATGATGAGCTGATGTCGACGGGAAAAGTCTCATCAAAGGAAGGCCATGATGAGTCCCACATCGACGACACGAAACTCGGAACATAGTTCTGGAATGATGTGAATGTAGTAACCATAAGACTGACTCAAAGATACTAACACAAAGACTATGTAGACTGCAGAGGTAAAACTTATTCAAATCCCCTTTGAACATCAGGCGACATGACAAAAAGACTTGGTAGCATGACTAAACGAGACAGACACACAATGCGACAGTGGACAATGCACTCTTTTGAAAGACTCAAAGGAGTGACATGACTCATGAAAGTGGATCGTCATGGAAACCAGCTGAATACCCAATTGACTGACATGATGTGTAGACAAGTGCCATGTTCAAAGGTAACGACAAACAACTGCCATTATTTACAAAATGATTCCCTTCCCATTTCCCCCATCATGATCGATGAGTGCCTCTTTTCGGTTTTACGAGTTCAAAGAGGGTAACAAACACTCAATATAGCTTATCGGAAGACGAGTCCAAACTCATATGTTTTACGAACCTGAGAGAGGAGGAGTTTGTTCTCAAAACTAGTCTCTCAATGTTTTAATTTAACGAGTCCACTGAAAGAAAACTTGATATCGTTCATGTTTAGAGAGTCTGAACGAATACGGAAGAAGAGATCACAAGTGCAAGGGAGATCACCGTTAATGTAAATGATTCCCAAGGTACTCTAGTACAATCTACTGAGTGTGAATAGATGTCCTGATGTCAAACACCCAGTCGATTCTATCGATCAAAGGTCAATGATGTGAACCTATGTCGAGAGTGAGAGAATATGTCATTAAGGCATACAAATCTCAAGGTACTAAACATTGTTTCTAAGACTATTTCCTGGATGATGAGCTGATGTCGACGGGAAAAGTCTCATCGAAGGAAGGCCATGATGAGTCCCACATCGATGACACGAAACTCAGAACATAGTTCTGGAATGATGTGAATGTAGTAACCATAAGACTGACTCAAAGATACTAACACAAAGACTATGTAGACTGCAGAGGTAAAACTTATTCAAATCCCCTTTGAACATCGGGCGACATGACAAAAATACTTGGTAGCATGACTAAACGAGACAGACACACAATGCGACAGTGGACAATGCACTCTTTTGAAAGACTCAAAGGAGTGACATGACTCATGAAAGTGGATCATTGTGGAAACCAGCTGAATACCCAATTGACTGACATGATGTGTAGACAAGTGCCATGTTCAAAGGTAACGACAAACAACTGCCATTATTTACAAAACGATTCCCTTCCCATTTCCCCCATCATGATCGATGAGTGCCTCTTTTCGGTTTTACGAGTTCAAAGAGGGTAACAAACACTCAATATAGCTTGTCGGAAGACAAGTCCAAACTCATATGTTTTACGAACCTGAGAGAGGAGGAGTTTGTTCTCAAAACTGGTCTCTCAATGTTTTAATTTAACGAGTCCACTGAAAGAAAACTTGATATCGTTCATGTTTAGAGAGTCTGAACGAATACGGAAGAAGACTCCAAAGGGGTCCTTTTTCGTATGATTTAGTCTCTAAGGCCCGAAAAAGTGTAAAATCATACCTTAGAGAACTCTTCCAATCATGATTGGCTGGAGTGTTCCTTTTTTGTAAATAGTCCTATCCAAACCGAAAAAGAGATAACCTACCGTGGGATGAATGACTCTTCAAATACTTTAACGAGCGTGAAGAAGACAAGACCGCTCGACGATCTTTTCGTATTTAGGGAGCCTGAAAAGAGTTTAAAGAGAACTCCATGAGGTTTCTTTACACAATGTCATATTTTACGAGCCTAGAAAGAATTGAAAACAGACTCGATGATCTTTTCGTGTTTAAGGAGTCTGAAAAAGAGGTGAAAAGAAGACTCCATGACGCTTCTTTACACAATGTCAATTTTTTATGAGCCTGGAAAGAAACTAAAATGGACTCGGACCTTTGATACTAGGTTTAAAGAGCATGATCAAAGAGTCGTAATGAATGCTCGTCGACCTTTTCCATTTTATGAAAGTGCGAAAAATCCATAAACAAACTTCCAAAGCTTCTTACTATGGTTCTCTTATCCTGCAATCGACTCAGAAACAAGTGTTAAATGCATTTATAACTAGCATTAAGGGATTACGACAGATAAAATTTGACTAAAATATGATTTTATATCAAATCTATAGTATGTCAGACCCAAAAATGCCTATATAAGTCATGTAAATAGTAAAAAATCAAATCATTTCACTATTTACCCATAGCGGAGAGCACTTGGAGCATTCTCTTAGCCAGATCTTCTGCCGCTGATACCGGGAGTTTCCATCGTCCGTTTTGAGCATCGTCAATTGCAGGTAACAGCTAACACCCTATTCTCTCATTTCATAGTGTTTATTTTGAGTTTTGGTGGGGTTTTGGGCTCATATGGAAAGCCCTAAAACCTTAAAAGCGGGCACCGTGGCTACCCCTTGCGGGATACACGGTACCACCCGAGAACCGCGCTTATAACATAGTTGACAGGCGGTGCCACCGCCTATCTCCAACAGTGCATAGGTGGTACCGGTCATGGAGACTTTAAACTCATAGCATGAGCAATAATAAGTCATTCTTTTGATTTTTAATGATTAGGAATGATTTTAATGCATACTATGATTGTTTTTGACAGGCCTAGGTTGCTCAAAACATGGTGATATGGAAAGAAAGAACACATGACAATGATGATGCCTTTGAAGAGATAAATGTGGGTTGTATTGCCGCATTACAGGACTGTGGGCTCCTGAAGTTCTTTCGGACCCCAAGCATGGTGTCACATGAGCGGTTACTGGAACACATACTGCGGATGTGGAATCTAGAGCAGCAGTATTTCGAGGTTGGGGGCCATATTCTTACAATGGAAGTAGAGGATATCTACTTCTTCACTGGTCTCTCGAGACGGGGTGCCCCCATCTCACTGACAGGTTCCCGTGGGGGGGATATTACCACTCGAGAGCTTATAGATCGTCACTTTGCTCCAGGGACGAGGACATCGGGGAAGAAAATCCCCATTAGGGTAGTGACAGATGGGACTCTACGGACTGTCCTATTTACTATACAGAGGGTGGCCAAGATTCAGGGTGTGCACAAGGCTTCCAGGGCACACATGCTGTATGCCATAGAGGCCATGGCACCCACGGTGTTCAACTGGGTGGAAGCCATGCTTCCAATTTTCAAAGATCAGCTGACTAAGTGTCAGCAGGGAGAGCTAAAGCATTTTGGCTTTGGCTCCATTTTATCCTGCTTCTTCTTCGAGCGGGCTCCACAGATGAGACCTCAGGTGGTCTTCTAGAGTCTGAGAGCATGGGACCCCTATATGCTGAGGTGAGTCCAGGTCATGGCTCATACAGGAGCAGGTAGGGGAAGGGTAAAGTTCGGTGATCCGTTCTTCAGATGGCTCTGAGATCATATCCTCATGGTTGAGGATTATGCTTACACAAGTACGAACTTCACCGAAGATCCTGACTTACCACTCCCACCTGGCGGACAGTGGGGTGACATCGGTAAGAAGCAAGAAACCCTAAAATGGATGAAATGTTTTTATGTTTTTTGATGTTTTATATTTTTTATGTTAAGTGACAAGACTTGTATATTCTCATGTAGATTTCGGAGCAGTGCGGCCTGGAGAAGCTTCTCCATTGGATAGGCGAGCTGGAGCCTACTTTGTACCACGGGGTGATGATATCACCAGGGAGCTGGAGGAAAACCTGGAGAGGTTGACTTTGGATATCCTAGATGCTGACATTGATGACCTCCCGATGAGATATCAAAGATCCACAGCGGGAGTACCAGGTCGATTCAGTAGGCTGCTACATAGGGTAGCTCAAGTAGTGATGTGTTATCACGAGCACCATTAGTGTATGAGATATGTACTGAAAGCTGATAGCTTCAGGATTTTGTATGATGATTTTTCCTGAAAGCCTACGTGCTTCAGATGAGGTCTCGAGACCTATTTTTTGTAAAATTTTCGTATATATATATATACAGACTTCTACATGATGTTTATACGTTTCAAATGGATGAATGCATTTTCTATGAGTTTTATGTGTCTTTAAATGTTTATTTACAATGTACCACGTTTGATTTTTCCATCATGAATGGGAAATATGCCGGTCTAGGATGTAATTAGCTAATGATTCAGCAACTACATTATGTTCCCTAGGGATATGCCTATAGGTAATGGTTTCAAATGATCTTTATAGCAAACTTACTCTCTGGAAGAGGCGGAGGAGCACCGAGTTTCTAATGGTGTAAACATGGTTTAAATGACAAACCATGAGTTGTGAGTCCACCAAGACTACTATATCATGAACATCCTGGGAGGCAGCTTCAGTCAGAAGACCGATGACTGCTTCATAATCAGCGATGTTATTAGTAGCGGGACCTATACAAACCGCTCCTGAACTAACCAAATATTCAACTAGGGAATAGAGGACCCAAGTAGCCGAGGCAAGATTCAAGGTGTGGCGAAAAGCACCATCAACGAAGCCATAGAAATCCATCTTCATGACCAAAACATGGTATAAACATATGCAGACACTAAACTCAAAACCATCTTGAAAATACTAAAAGCACACTGAAAGTCAATCAATATACATATATACAAGATACTATCCAAGAAAGACCTAGGCATAGTACCTTTTCAGGTACAACCCATTGCGAGGTTTCCCCAAAGGGATTCCATCATAATCAACGAGCTCATAAGATCCTTTCTCTAACACCTTAGAAATAACGAAAGGTCCATACCACATGGATTTGAACTTACCCTTCCCTAGTTTGTCATATCTCTGATCATAAGTCAATACTAGGTCACCCTCATTAAAGACACAAGGTTGGATGGATTTATCATACTACGCCTTGACATGTTTCTTATGTGCCTCATTAACCAAGGCAGCATCTCTCCGAGTCTCATCAAGGTTGCTCAAGTACAAAAATCTTTCTTCCTCCGCGGAAGTGTCTGGGAGAAGTTCGACAGCAAGTTGTAAGGATGGAATCTGACATTGAATCGGTAAGACAGATTCGAGTCCATAGACAAGCTGAAATGGTGTGAAACCAGTGGCTATTTTCATAGAATTCTGATAAGCCCACAGAGCAGAGAAAATAATGTGGTGCCAGTTGGATTTATGATCTCCAACCATCTGACGAAGCATAGTTTTCAAAACTTTGTTAATGGCCTCTACCTGACCATTAGCTTGTGGATAATACGGCGTAGAGTTTTCATGGTGAAAACCTAGCTTTGTTAATGGCCTCTACCTGACCATTAGCTTGTGGATAATATGGCATAGAGTTTTCATGGTGAAAACCTAGCTTGGCACTCATTTCCTCCATCATTTGATTACGGAAATGGGATCCGTGATCAGTAATGATGGACTGCGGAACTCCAAATCTAGCTATGATATGATTGAACAAGAAGAGAGAGGTCATATTACCATCTTCTGCATATGTAGGCATGGCCTCAGCCCATTTTGTGAAATAATCAACGGCTACGATGATGTAACCATGCCCCTCAACTAAGGTAGGCTTACAATGCATGAAGTCAATCCCCCATTTGGCAAATGGGCCAACGGTAATGACGGGGTGTAGCGGAGCAGGATGGGTGCACTTTTTAGGATAAAAGTGTTGACAAGGTGGGAATTTCTTAATAGCCTCATGACATTCTTTGAAGACGGAAGGCCGGAAATAGCCGGTGTGAAGGATTTTCTAGGATGTAGCCATCCCAGATAAATGATCACCACATGCTCCAGAGTGGCAATAATTTAACACATGTTCAGCCTCCTCATGGGTGAGGCATCGCCGGAGAATAGATTCAATCCCACGTCTATACAAAGTGTCATTCAGGATGAGATAGTACTTCGCGTGGTGACGGATACGGCGGCGATCATCGTGGGATCAATGCGGTTGAAATCGTTGTGTTTGGAGATAAATAAGCAAATCTCCATACCAAGGATCGGTAGTGCTAATCAGGAATAGGAATTCATTCGGAAATGAATCACTGGGCTCAAATTCTGTCGAAGCACAGGGAAGATCACACATAAGCTCGGCAAAGACCAGATATTTCTTTGATGTGGCTTTGGAAAATTCCAGATCAAACTCCTGAAGTATGACTATCCAACGGGCGTACTTGCCCCCAAGCACCTGACGAGTCAGGATGTAATACATCGGGTTCTGGTCTGCCAATACGGTGGTAGTGCGGAGTAGAATGTAGTGACGAAACTTTTGTACATCAATGACCATGGCCAATGCTAACTTTTCCACATGTGAATAGTGAGTTTCGGAATCCATGAGATTCTTACTAGCATAATAAATCACGTGCTCCTAATCATGGATATTTTCCCGTACTAAAACCATGGCGATGGTAGTAGTAGAGGCAGCAATATATAAGAGAAAGTACTTTGAATAATCCGGGGGGTGTATCACGGGTGAATGAGTCAAATCGTACTTAAGATTATCAAAGGTGCGTTGGGCCTGGTCATCCCAGAAGAATGGAGTGTTCTTCTTGAGGAGACACATATAACCATGCATTTTCGCTAAGAAATTGCACACGAAACGACGGAGAAATTTTTCCTTCCCTTGCAAACCTTGGAGTTCAAGAAGATTAGTTGGGGCTGGTAGATCTAAAATAGCAGCAATCTTCAAAGGATCGATCCGGATGCCATCCTTGGATACCACAAAGCCTAGCAAACGTCCCGTCTCAACGCAAAAAACACATTTAGGTGGATTGAGCTGTTTATTAGAATGACGGCATCTCAGGAATATGTCTCTAAGATGATCAGGGTGGTCCTCCTGTCGCTGTGAATGAGCAGGGAGGTCGTCAAGGTATGGTTCAACAATATGTTTAATATCGTGAAACGCATAGGACATCACACACTGGAATGTGGCTCCAACATTTTTCAAGCCAAAAGGTAACTTCTTATATGCAAAGGTACCCCATCGGAAAATGAATGTCATATTATGCTGATCGAAGGGTAATATCTCAATCTGATTATAGCCAGAGAAGCCATCCATGAATGAAAAGATGACACTTCCAGCACAGTTGTCAATAATCTGATCGATGTGCGGGGTAGGAAAGTTGTCCTTGGGACAAGATTTATTTAAATCCCTAAAGTCTATATAGACTCTAATGGTGCCCTGCTTTTTATTGACAGGGACAATGTTCGATACCCATTCTATCAGGGGTACAGGATAAATAAACCCAGCTTTGAGAAGTTTCTCAATTTCAGCTTTAATAGTTGTGGCCTTCCAAGGATGGACTTGCCTTAGTTTTTGCTTGATAGGTTTAGCTGTGGGATAGGTTTTAATCTCATGGACCACAATGGATGGGTCAATCCCCGACATCTCTTCATAGGACCAGGCAAAAATATCACAAAATTCTTTAAAGAGTGCCCTGTATGCTTCAGATTCGTCTGCCAAGAAGTTATGCCCAACATGAACATGCTCGATAGTATCAGGCTTGGTTGATATGTTAATCGGATTCGTCTGAGTAATGTTGCAAAGGTTTCCTTCAGTATCTGTATCTCGCAACAATATAGGACTTTGGGGTGCATTGACAATATCAGTAGGACAAAAGGATGTAAAATCATGGCTAACCGAGCTGGTGTTGGGGAGGAACATGGATCTATGATGGCGATCCTCCCAAATGGGCTCATCCGTATTCATGATCTCCATAATGGACTCATTGGAGGGAAAAGTCTCATAGAGATAATCTAGAACAGGAAGAGAAGGTTCTAACCAGTACAGTAAATGGTAAGGATCCAAAGCCACAAGATGAAGATCATCCGTGTGATCATCGAAAAAGGTTTGAATGTTGTCATACATAGCTTCGTGTGGAGTCAACAAGGTGGACTCAACAAATTTTTTACCCTTAGGCTCATAATCAAATGAGGCGATCATATGGACTGTTGCGGTATCCGTGCTAGGAGGAGTGGATGGAAAAATCCCCATAAGGGATGAATCCTTCAACATGCCTACCCTAATCGATTGGTAAGGAGGAGGGGACTGGCCTAACATGGGGATGTTATTAGCTATGGAGGTAGTAACATCTGGCATACAAAAATCAAGCTGATCAATAGTAACAATTCTCCCTAGATGGGAAAATTGGACTGTTTGGAATACTGTTGAGGCGACAGCAGTCATGGCATAGAACCAATTTCTTCCTAGAAGGAGGTTGTAATCTAAAGCGGCATCTACCACTTCTACTTGAATGGAAACAGTTTTGCCCCCCAGCTCGACCACTAGGGCTGATATGAGACCATGGGGTTGGAAACCCCATCCTTCAAAGGTCTTGAGGGTCGTAGGTGATGTTACAAGCTCGAGAGAGTCGAGAGCCTTCCAACAAGTTAGAGACAAAACCAAGGTCGAAGCTCCTTCATCTAGTACCGTTCGAAAAAATTTATTTCCCACTACTTTTGTAATGATTTGAAAATCAATTTTATGCGGTAATCTAGGCTTATAGTTCTCAACATTGAAATGAATCAAGTTAGTGTTATCCAGGTCTAAAGCTCCTAATGTTGTCAACAACTTTTTGCGCTGTGTAGAGAAACTTTGGAGTACTTCTAAGGTAGACATTGCACAAGGTGCCTAAGCGAGATCTTCGATCACATTATAAAATTGAGTAACTTGGGCATTGGGATTAAAGACAGCCTTCCGAAGAGTACTCTTAGGTGGGTGCAAAATCATGTCGAGAGTAGGCTTCTCGATAGATAAGGGGACAGTAGACGAGGATTACGGAGAACTAGTAGAGGAGTTTTTCCTGAAGAAGAATGGTCTTCTTTCTTATTTGCGGGTTTGTCATAATTCTGACTTCAAGTTTGCAGATTGATGGTATCTAAGGACATCATATGAATTTCCTCTGATGAACTAGAGTTACCTTGATTAGACATGTGGTCTATCAGATGTTGTTGAGAGGGAAAAGGATCTGTAAGTACTGCAAGTGCAGGATTGGACTTCAGAAACTGGGAGATTTTGTCTCGACGAGGACACTCCTTTGAAAAATGGTCACCCCCGCATAGCAGACAGTGATATTTTTCCTTCCTTTTCCCTTTATTGTTATCACTGTTGGTTGGTCTTGGACTCTCCTGTTGGTTTCCAGGTTTTTTATTTCTATTTTTACCTTTATTTTTATTATTACCCGAGGTTTGAGTACTTTGAATAGAGTTGACCTCAGCTGAAACCTTAGGAGTCGAAAGAGTAGGGGTGGTAGTTTGGGGTTTCTTGGCAGGTTTTGCCACAGAGGGGGACTGGATTGAACCAACAATCCCATCAATAGGTACTTCTGCTGGTGGCTTGGCGGGATCGGTGCTAGGGTGAGGAGCTTGATGAATCAGGTCATAAAGAGTTCCAGACTAGGAATAAACCAAGTCTAGGTACTAAGCCCGACTAATAGCCTGCTCTTCAGTAACGAGACCGCCCATAGCCACATCTCGGGAAATAGGAGGCAACAAGGATTTGGTAAACCAATCAGCTAATAATTGATCCGGAATAGGGGCCTTAATAAGCCTTCTCTGCCTTCTCCACTCATGAATGTGATTGGATATGTGGGTGGAGGTGTTTTGTCACAGAGAGGTTAAAAGATCAGTGCTCGTTTCATAACGAATAGGGAGCTGAAAGTGTGTAAGAAACACGGTTTCCAATTAGCCAAAATCCACAAACGAATGGTGTGGGAGTTCAATGTACCACTTCGTAGCTGTACCGGTCAAAGTTCGCTGAAAGAGTCGTAACCGAATGGAGTCATCCATGAGGGATTTTGAAGAACACCACAAATGGAATGTCATAACATGGTTCTTCGGATCGTCTCCTTGCTTCCCATCGAATTTCGGGATATCCGATGGTAACTTTACAGGAATGGGAGGCCACGAGGGATTGTGTCGAAGGGGGTCATTAATCAACATGAACAAGTCAGGCAAGTCCAAAGTTGCTAGGAAAGGTAATTGTTAGTTGGGTTTCACATACTGGTAATATTTATATGGCATATAATTACCAGGAGGACCATAAGTTGACTGAAAAATAGGTTGTTGTGACAAAGAATTAACGAAAAATCCACCCACATGGGGGTTGATTTCTGGGATCAGGACCGCTAGAACCACTAGGGCCTCCTGGAGGAGGACCACCAAGACCACCAGGAGGTGGGCCACCAGACCCTCCAGAGCCACCAGGAGGTAAACCTCCAGAGCCTCTAGAACCACTAAGCGGAGGGCCATAGACCCCCCAGGACCACTAGGACCACTAGGACCATAAGGAGGAAAGTTTCCAAATCCTTCGGGACCATTAGGCCCCCCAGGGGGAGGACCTCGATAAGGCGGTCCTCCGGCACCTCCCGTAGTATGTATAGGTATCCCTCCAGTAGCTGGCATGTAAGACCAATTGGGTTGCCCCCATGGCATAAAAGTGTTACTAGGGTATGGAATTCCAGCATAAGGCATTCCTATAGGATTGGGTGGATGATTACCTACAAGTATTTGATAACTATAACCTACAGAAGTTTGAACGGTTACAGGTTGTGCCCCCAAGGGCTGACCTGAACTGGATGGGGGATTAACCACATCAGTATGGGGGAGGAGGGACATAAACTGTAGATGGTTCTATGTTAGAGGTATGTCCTTGACTAGGTACAATTATGGTGCTGAATAACGTAGGTCTTGCCGGGGGTTTCCCCCCGGCACTAGAAGGTACTGACGAAACGGGGACTGAAGGTTGGGCCCCAGGTGCAGAAGACCTAGGAGGATTAGGAAAAGACATAACATGAGAGGTGATAGGGGTGGTAATTTGACCTGGGTTGTGTGGTGTTACTGCACGATCTATAATCGGTTCAATGGGTCTCATAGAATCAGCAAGTGAATGATATCCCATGGGAACAAACGTGGAACGTGATGGTGTCGGGCCTAATAGTTCATCTATTTGCTTGTCAATCTCTTGTGCACGGAGAATGGAAGCACGGTATTGCCTATGTTCTTCTTCATCTTCAGAAGGGTTTAAACAGGTGCCAAATGAGGCAATGGCCTGTCCTATAGAGCTATCCCAAAATGGAGCATTGGGACCATAATCCGGATGGGTTGTATCGTCAACGGTGCCACTCACAATATACCTCGAGGGTACATGTGTAGTAATATCCCCGAATGTTGTTTTCAGTGTATGGCTCCAAGAAAGACATCCAAAGGGATTTTCTCAGATGGATAGGGTATCCTAGTGGGGTCTCCCGATATACTCAAGGTACGTGGGAGATCAAATCGGTAGTAGTGCTATCTAATTCATAATCGTACACAAGGGGCATTCCAATATACAATCAAGTACATGAAATACCTTTCTATATACCTCAAGGGTAGGTGAAAGGCCGTTTGATATACCGACGGTACGTGGAAGAACCGTGTGAGTCCCGGGATGTAATGCGGACAAATAACGATAGCTCCTACGCTTAACGACGCCCGAACACGTCTCTAACCTATCACTCCTATTGCTACGTAAATTTTAACCTATAACTACCATTAATTTTAAAGTGGACAGTTAGGTGAATGCATGATGTTTTGACAGAAAAGTAAAACCATGCAGTATGCTTGTGCAAATATTTCACTTTACCGTTCAGTATGCCTACTTACGGGAGGGAAAGAGAGTATTTTATTTTGTTTCAAAACCAAAAAAGGCTTCCAAACAACAATCTTGAACACAAAATCAAAGACAAGAAATACTTTTCCAAACTGATTTCTCTTTTCCGAAAGCAATAAGAAGGGGAAGAATCTCTTTTCCTAAAAGAAAAACAAAAAGCACACTATATGCAAATGCACTCTATTTTTTCAATTTTCTCAAAACATAAGCAAATCTAACTTAAAACTACCATATTTTTTATTTTGATTGAGATAGTTCTAAATGCATAAGAGACGAAAGAACATGAAGATCCCGAAAGCTTGTAAATCCAATCAGAGAACCAATGTCCAACGCTCAATGATGATAACCTAGTCTCAGTCAAAAAAATTCTTTTTTAAAGGAAGGAAAAAGAAGTTTACTATGCAAACAAGAAATGAAACCTAGAAGCTAATCTAGTGTTCTTCTTCTATTCTATATAACAGAAACAAAAAGAGATCTTACTAACACCCTAAGGTTTTCAGAAAACAAGAAATCCTTTCGTAAACACAACCAATAAGCATAGAAGCAGATGAACAATCAAAAAGCCTAATCTAGCTTTTGAATTTCTGAATCAAACCAATCTTAAACCATAAAATTTTCAAGCCACAAGCATCAGATTCTGTCACACAATCCTGTCAGTGCAGGACTGAAAGCAACACAACTCAATTTTTTACAAAAATAATGAGGAAAAAAGGGCCTTGGAATGATGCCTACATGGCACCGCGCTTCTCAGGTGTTGATAGGGCGGTTCTATCTAAGCATCGCTTCTCGCCAACGAGATACAGGCAATGGCACCGCTCCTCGTACACTGCATAGGCACGGTTCCCTGTAGAAGACCAAAACACAAAGAGAACGATAGATCAAGTCAGAAAAGGACTAGATCAAGGCAAAAAATACTAGATAAAGTATGGAAACAGAGCATAAAAGATCGAAATGACTCAAATCTAAACAGATCTGGGAGTTTCAAACCCAAATTGACTAAGTCATAAAGCATATCTGACTGAAGAGAGTTGGAGAAAGAGCCTAGATTCGGACAAGAGTTGAGAACTGAGGAAGATCAGAACAACTAATACATATATCTATTCCCCAATGGAGTCGCCAGATGTGTTAGCTGGAATATTTCACCTTTTGCGTACAGTAAGGTGTTCCACTGGTCTAAATGGTTCAGATCTAGAACAAATGAAGGACAGAGGTTGAAGACCCTCCTTGGATGCTGTAGATACCTGGAATGTAATGCTTTGATAGTAACCCTGTGTACCTGTAATCAGCTTAAACACGCAAACACATCAAAGTTGCCAGAATATAATCTATTGATCCATGTTAGTGACTAAGGAATCTAACAACATACATGTGAAATCAAACAACAACAATAATGTGGGACAGAAATCAACTTGCATTAAGATAAAAATGGAGAAGTTTACAACCAAGCCTTAGTGTTGACATGCATCTCCATGAAACCAAGTACTCTCATCCCCATAAGCTCCGACTCTAGCTCTCTATGCTCTCCAATGGCTTGGGCCAAGTAATCAATCCAACAGAATAACAATACCTTAAGAGTTCCCTCTCTCAACCATGGATATGAACTTGTATTTATAAGGCTCAATGGATAGGGATGGTTGAGAGATTAGTGGATGAGGTGGCCTCTAAGATCCTAGCATGAGGGATCTCGAGCTCAACTGACCCACAATGAAAGGGATAAGGGAAGACATGAGGCTCATCATCTAGAAGCCTCGAGAAGCTTCTCTTTTTCCCTTTTTACCCAGGGTACAACGTTTCTTCTTCAATGACAGAGCGGTTCTGGTAAGAAACGCTTATGGACTAAGGGCCATAGGCGGTGGCACTGCTTGTGGACAATAAGGGATAGGCGATGCAAACAAGGTACCACTCCTGGACAATAGGGAAAGTGCGGTGTTGGGAATTTTCATGAAAGATTGACAATTAGCATGGGTTTCCACTCCAAGTGCTAGGATTCAGGGCAAGTAGGTATGTCAAAGGTCTTATCACATGATGGTGACAGGATTTTGGTATAACAAACCCAGCTGCTTCTAGTGTACAATGGAGATTGGACAGACTTGTTGTATGCCTGAGTAGGCTCTGAGACCATGTTTGAGTTGATGTCCCATTGATCTTCAGGAAATGAGTGCAATTCAATTATATTATTATCTAGTGTAATGGAATGAAAAATACACATTGAATAAGACAAATTTCACAGAAAATGGATAAGAATTGCTCAATGTAATTACAATATAAAATTTATTAATCCCAACAATATACATTGATGTTACATAAAGGAGAATAAAATCATTTGGATAGGATTCGAATCTACCAACTCAAGACTGACTAACTAGCTAACTAGAAGTGTCTAAATCACTATCATAGCTCACTAGTCTAACTCCAGATGTCTAATTTAGTCTCTCAATCAGTTAAACCAGTTAAACTGATGAGGTAGGTGAGAAGTAGGTGAGAATAGGTGGCTACCCACATGCATCCATGCAAGGCTAGCTCTAGCTAAACTGGAGGACATTTAACGGAATGTAACTGGAGCACAACTTAACTTAACTAGTTACCAACTACCAACAACTGAAGGAGGTTTGTGGTGGCACTCCCAGTTGTTCATAAATTGTAGGGATTGGTCTCAGAGGCACATAAACGGATGCATGAACATGCATCCAGTTTCATTTAAACTCTATATGTGTTCCCCACACTCCAATGACTGGATACTGGTGGCACCAATACCCTAAGCAGACCCGATGGCACTAGTAGACCCAATATTAATTATTGACTCCTCATTTGGGAAAATATAATATAATATAATATAATAGACTAAGTATGGACAAGGGAGGATTATAAATCCTAACATGCAAACAAACATGTAGCTTATTCAAGACCATTCTTTTTGGGAGACCTGGGATGGTGAAGCTACCCACTTCTGATTGGAATCATGGAATCGGTTTCCCAGGCTCACGCAGTATCCAAACCTTAATACCCTCATGGATATCATACCTATTGATGTCAATTATATGGTGAACAAGTTTTGGAGTGAGAAAAGTAGTCCCAACATATGGAGATATTGGAATACCACACCGTCATAATCTTCCATTCCAGAGGATACAAATCTCTTAGTTTGGCACAACTCATTGGCCACTAGAAAGATCAAGATCAAACAGGGACAAGATATCCTTTGTTGGGGGCATCTCCCGATTGGCACCTTCTCTACAAAAGAAGCATACTCTCTGCAAGCTTGCTTTCACCTGCTACCAAAAGACAATCTATGGAAATATATATGGGGATGTAAGTTAAGGCCTAAGGTAAGCAATTTTCTTTGGTTGAATACTCACAATAGTATTATTACATGGGACAATATTTGCAAGCGCAATTTCACACTACTACATTTCGACCAAAAATCCGACGGCCGTCATGTCGGTTTTCCGACACTTTCCTGTCGCATGTACGACACTTTGATTTTTTCTTAAGCGTCGGAAACTTGTCGTCGGTTATCCGACACCTAAGTAACCATCGATTAAGTGACACCTATGTAACTGTTGGTTAAATTTACAGCGTCGGTTAAGCGATGGAATTTCTTGGACAGTAATGAAATTTTTTTATAAAATAACCCTTCATACCGTCGGATAAGTGACGGATATCAACTAAAGGCGTCGGAAAATCGACAGTCAAAGCCGTCGATGAAGCGACAGGTAAATCTATTGAGCGTCGGTTAAGCGACGTCTCTTACTATTTTTTTTTTTTAAAATCGCCTACAGAAGCGTCGGTTAAGCGATGTCTATAGGCGTTTTTAAAAAAAATAAATCATTTGTCACCTGCCATTGAATATACAATGTAATGAACAACAACGGTGAGACTTCAAACAAAATACATGGAATTAGAGAGGTTTGTTATCAAAGCATTCTTGATCATATTCATTATGATTTGAACATAGCATTATAAAGATATCGAATAATATTGTTAGAATGAATATAACTAACTAGCAAAATATAATAAATAAGACACATTTCAATTATGTAAACGGTAATCAAAATGTAAAAGCAAAAGCTGACTTAATTAGCATCATTACATTGCACTCTTACTGAAGATTAGATTGTATTCTAATAATAAGGAATGGTAAGTCTTAATTTCTAGCAGGTTAAATATATCTATTGATAGGGTACTGTTGGTCTTATCACAATTACATACCAGTTTATGCCTTCGAGTTCTTTTGAGCAATTCTACATTTAACTGGTCATGGTCATGGTGTTCTCTAGTTGTTATTACATGCACAAGTAATCAGGACATTTCCAAAACTCTGAATTGTAGCAGAGAGAGATCCTATGTATCTGCTTGGCAGCAAAACAAGGCAAAATGCAATTAGGAAGATACAGAACTTCTAAAATCTTAGGAACTGTGAAAAATATTAATACATAATACTGTAAAATCTAAGCTACAACAGTGTTGTCACCAGATGGGGAAGGACAGATCACTCTTAGAATATTGTGTTTTCAGTATCCATGTCCATATGCTGTCTGAATCTCAGTGAATGCGCAAATTTTACAGTGAAATACAAAAATACTGGCTAAGCCCTTTTACATTTGCAATTTAGCAAAGGCTCTAAATTGCTACTGCTACTACTCAACAACAATAAATATCAATACAATTGTAAAAAAAAATACAAAAGAACTAGTGTCAGAGAGTCCTGGTGGGACAGCCAGGTGAAGTAAGGCCAAAGCATAATGATTAAAACGCTAGAAAATCTATACATCACTAGATAGCTTTTGCATCATGAATGTCAAATACTTTGCAGAAGGGGTCTAATATGCAGATTCAGGTAAAAATACCAGGTGAAGATGTCAAACAAAGGAGACGACTCAGGTAAAAATGCCAATGAGATATTCAATTAGCCCTATAAAATTAAAGACAAAACCATGGTTTTTCTGAAAAGCAGATCTTGTTCTCCATAATGGTCCCCGTGTCTTCCCAGTGCAGAAAATCAGAACTATGTGCTTATTTGTTCAGCTGCCTTAGGTAATAGGACTTGCCACAATGAACAAATAAAGGATGTGAATAATTTCCAGATAAAACAATGCACAAACCCATCAGTGATAAAAGAAAAGACCGATTTATGACAATCGTTTTTGGAGTTGGATCATGCTAATACAATAAATAATCTTAGGATTGCAGAATTTGAGGGAAGGCAAGAAATTAAGAACAAATCCATTCTTTTACAATGCCATAATTGGGAAATTGGTAAACAGAAGTAAACAATAAAATGAACGGGTAGAAACAGACCAAGAAAGACAACACTTGTTTACAATCAATGAAGAGTGTGGAGAGATCCATTATTTCAAGTTACACAAAAT